>VZTU01013285.1:78684-175359 GCA_013400835.1 Zapornia atra
CGGCTGCCGTTGGAACAAACCTCTTCCAGCGCAGCGTGTTTATGTTCCCTGGGCGGCCGGTGGCGGTTACCTCAGCATTTTCCGATTCCTCGGAGGCGCGTCGTGCCAAAGTGCCACGGCCGCGTCCCAGAAGCAACAGCTTCCAAAGCAAACCCCCGCTGAAGCACCGGCCCTCCTGCTGCTTTTGCCCCAGTTTGCTTTCTGGTCATCATGGATTTGTCTTTGTTTCCCAAGCTTCAAGAAACCGCTAGTGAGAGGAGCAAGCTTCGGGCTCTGGCAGCCCACCTGTGAGCCGAGCGAAACAACGCCCGTCGCTGGCAAGTTCAGTACAGTAAACTTACAAACCCCTGACTTCAATGTAAGTTTCGTAAGTGGTACTGTTATAAATGGCAAATAGTAAAATCAATACATACAACTGTAAACATTTTTATAGTAACAGCTTTTATAATCCAGATATCCCTCCTGTAGGACATGATAAAAACGGGAGAAACCCCACAGTGCTTCACCTGCTCCTCTGCAGAAAGGAAAAGAGTAACATCCAGCACTGGGGAAAACCTTGCTGCATTTTAAGCTCAGCTTTTGGAGAAGAGCGGTGCTACTTAATACCATTAAGAGTTGCATCATGCCTTGTTTACAGGTTTGTGTTCAATAAGTTCTTTTATAAATCAGGACAGGAAATTTTCAGAGTCTGAATTCATCGTCCTGTGAAAACATGAACACAGCCTTTCTTCTGCCGCTTTACCCACCGCAGGCTTCTTCCTCAGAAGAAATCTGAACTCTAAAGCATCTTTTAAGTGTTTTTGAAAGATTTGCTGATGTCTCCTACAGAGAGAGAGAGAGAAGCTGAAAACAGGACATATTTCTTTTTTCCCAGAAATTCTGAGTTTGGATGAATCTGTAGTGTCAGAATAGATGACACAGGAAGAAGAATCCCCTATTGAAACAGGGAGTGTTGGACCAATCACAGAGGAATTGTGAGCATACACAACCCCTTCCGTAATCCAGCTCACAAAAATTAATAATTAAAAAAAAAACCCAGGCTGGCAGCATTTGGGGTCAATCAGAGACCAGATCGACTGTTTTGAAAAGGAACATCCATGTATGATCTCACATTTGGAATATCCAACATTTTCGTATTTATTATTTTTAGTCTAGCCTTCTTCAGGACAAACTTGCTGTAGTCCAGAACGTGTTCAAAATACATTCAGAGATCTGGAAATATCTATAATGATTGGAAAAAGTAATTTTCTCTTCATATCCAGCTGTTAAGTCCTATTGTAAAGAACTAAGAATATTATGTTCACGTAATATTATTTTTTCTATGTAAGCAGCTGTTGTAGTTGCCATAGAGATGTTATTCAAACTCAGATTGAAAGGTGGTCTACAATGACCACGCACCATATTCGCTGTTAAGATGAAAATGTTTAAGAACCCCTGTGAACAGTATAACATATTTCAGAACAAATACTTTTGTGTTCAGTAAGCCCAGGAATTACTTTTTATAAAAAAAAAAAAAAATATGATATTTCAGTGAATGGGAACCATCAGCCTCCTGCAGAGAGATGTAATGGTGGATAGATAATTGCATATGGGTTTGAATGCTTTATGTGAAAGTATATCTTGGATCCATCTTTGAAAGAACTGCTCTCATCAGAAAGAGCCACAGTTAACCCATAATTGTAAACATCTTTATAAAGCATTTCAGTTAAGTCTTCCACTTCACAGCAACCCCCGTTCTTGTCTCCAGCTCCCTAACGAAGGCTGTCCTGTAGAAACTGGTATAGGTGGGAAAAAAGGGGAAATTTTAAATGCCTGTACTACCAAAGCATCACATTTCATCTCTCTCAAATGCTGAAACCTCACTAGAGGTTATGAAATTACAGACTCGTACAATTAGTATTTCTTAGGAGTTAAAGACTATCACAATAACTGTAAAAGTGGTATGAGCAACAGGAAGACCAACTAGGAGAGCTTATAAGGAGATAACTACTCTGTAAACTCAGAGGAAGCTCACAGAAAGGAGAGGTTGCTAGTTGCTGCATTTCCACTGAAAAGCTGCATAAACCAACTTAAGGAAACAGGTAGAGGTGGGATCCTATCCTGAGCCATGTTAAGAATACACAGAGTAGGAAGAAGACATGCTGAGTGTGAATTAGAATTGGACTTTGTCTTTTCAATTTATTCAGAACTTTAAATTTGGCTCTACCAAAATAAACTTAGATGGTTTTCATTTTCTGAAACATCTGTCATTGAGGATATGTTTAGCAGGATGCAATTTTGTCACTGAAAGGAATAGATCCATGCATGCAACCTAAAATGAGTTAGGGAAATCCCAAGAGCTGGGAAGTATTTGTGGCCTAACTGAACAGTAGTATTAAAGCTGGATGACATTTTCTATCAGATTATGAGAGGTCACCACAGGGAGGCTTCAAGCAACCCTCACAGACATCATCCACCCTGTAAGAGCACAACAAATCTATTTCCTTCAGAAAACAAGGCAACAGCTGAGTTCTCCCCCCATATTTTGAGGAAGTCTTCCTTTTCCTAACTGTTGTACTTTTAATGGGAATTAAGGCTCAATAATTTTTTGCTATCATCCATTTAAAAAAATAAGCTGCCTTGTTTGAGTTAGGGATATAGGCACTTTTTTCCCTTTTTTCTTTCTGGTAGTCTATGCAAAATATGAAATTAATGTCTTAATGTTCAAAGTGTCGATTTGCCTTTTTTGTGATCCAATAAGGCCAGTGATGCAAGGAATAAGAAGAATAAATACTCCAAGGCATGTTACGCAAGTCTCCCTCAGTGGAAGTAAACCTAAGTGTTTCCATTACAACTTTTCCACTGTCTTCTCCAGTAACCTGTTCAAAGTTAGTCTTGGTGAAAAATGTTTCAGTAAAAAAGGCTTCAGAAAGTGGGAGACCAGATCTAGAAACAAAGATTACAGCTAGAATTAGTTTGATATTTCCCCTCCATTGAGTACCAGTTTTTCTTATAATGGGAGATGTTTCTGAATGATTACCTCAAGGTGTCTTCATTCCCAGGGTAATTGGCCCAGGCTCGAAACTCATATTCTCCTGACAGTAATAGCCTTTTCACTATGTAGATGTGAAGAAAAACCTTGAGAAGGGTTTTCTTTTTCTGTTTGTTTGTTTCCCGATTTTCACCCATTTCTGAGATCTTAAAAATTAATGTCTGATAACAGTTTCAACAAAACACAGTTAAAAGTCTAACCACTTCCATGCATGGGAAAAGTATGGTGAAGAAAGTCCAACTGATGACTGAAGTATGGGCTTCTATGCCTGAATCCTAATCAAACTGAGGTTTTCTTTGTGTTTTCTCACAAGATTGCTTTCAAAGATTTTTTTTTTTTCCCAGTAGCATGCAGGTCCTTGTTTGTCACCTGGTTGTTGGTTTGTTGGGGTTTTTTTCCACTAAAGAGGTTCTGGGGAGTTGGATCTTTCTGGATCAAGTAGTTCGGGTTTTTTTAATACTTTTGAAACTGCATTCATTTCCTTACTCAAATTAAAATTCACAGCTGTATGCATGTCTTGAGTTTCTGTTCCTCTAAGGGAATCTGACATTTTATAACCAGATACCTTATATGCCTGTATATTGTTTGGCTTCCCTGTTGCTGCCTCTGGGGAAACAATCCCAGATTTAGTAGATCTCCATCTGCCTCCCCTGTAAAAAGAGACAAAGAAACTACTTAGCCACCCTGTTACTTGCTAACCAATCTATCTTTATTTTTTAAGTAGGGCAATGATTTATTATGTTGTTCTTTTTTACCTCACATCTGTATTTGATAGAGTTCTTGTTGCTTGAGAAACTTTTTGCAATTTGCCATTAACTCTTTACTGCACTGTTAATTTTTCTCCACAGATTCCCAATTTCCTGATGTTCTTAAAGTGTGTTTAAGTGTCCCATTTGTCATCTTAACTGCTCAGATACCCCTGGTTTTAAACTTGTGTCTTCTAGCTATAGCTAAAACGCACAGTATCTGATGAATTTAGTTTGGGGAGGGTGTCTGCAAATTGTCTGCATTCATCAAAATAACTTGATTCATAAGTTGTTTTTACGATTATTATTTTTACGAATATAACTCTCTGAATTATCTGCCAAACATTTAATGTTCCACACCTGTGCTATTCATACAGTGTGACAAGTCAGTTACTTCCATGGTACCATTTTGGTTCCCTGACTGCATGTTGAGTAAGACTGTGGTTGTTTGGCAAAAGGAATTCTTATTATCTATGTTGTGCTCAGAAACACATCAGCACACATCTGTGTGCTACAGTTAGGTTTGTATGTGCACATTCAATATAAATAATAAACAGAATAAGCAGATAGTCATACGAATGCTTCTTCACAAACCTGTTATATATATATATATATTTCTCTTTTCAAAAGTACTTGCAAACAAATGTTTGTGGGTTTTATACTAATTGAAAACACTATTAAACGTTGTGAATTAGCAATAAATCTTTTAATGATATGTTTGCAACTGTACTTCATTACCTCTTCAGCTATGGTAAATGTTTTCATCTTTTTGCAGGATGTTGTTCCTTTGAGAAACTGCAGCAGAAACAAGTTATCTAAAGAACATACGACATCCTTCCAAGCACTGGAAAAGCAGCTAAACCCTTTCAGTCACAATCTGTTCTAAGAATGAGAGCTCACTGGTACATATTAAGACCATTCAGTGTTATCCTGTCCCCTGAGAATATCAGCTTCACAGATAACGTGGAGGTCTGTTCCTCTGCGTAACTGATTTACTGTGAATGCTGAGACACAAGAGAATTTGTAATTTAGAGGAGAAATAATTCCAACAACAGACAGGGAAAATCTTTGCAAAAGAGAGTCAGCTTTTTAAAATTCTGATTCAGTTCAAGGAGTAAGATAATTCCTGGACAGGGAAGAACAATTGGGCAAAGAAAGTACATTCGTAATGTAGGATTTAAGAAGTTGCAGACTAGTAGAGGGAGCATCTGAAAAACCTCCTGGTAAAGTACCTGGGTAGGCTAGCCAGATGGCATACTATTTGTTTTCACTACTTCATTTAACATAGAAACAAACTGTTCTTCAGCTGAAAAACAAAACCAATTAGAATATTTCTTTCCCTCTGTGTTCCTAAAGCAGCGTCCATTAAAAATCACCAGGGGTTTCCAGATAATAACTGTGCAGTTTCTCTTCTAAAGTACAGGTGAAAGATCAGCGTCACCTCCTGAGTTCCCATCTGTTTTTTAAAAATAATACTGCCTGCACAGCATAGGAGATGAGGTACTGTGAGAAGGGTAGTATAAGGAATTTGAGCTAATGTGTTTGTTCTTTGGTCTCACTGAGTCAAAAACAAGGGTGATGTATTGTGTATGCTTATATATTGGGGATTTTCCTATTAATATAAAACCAGTGCAACAAGCTATGATTCCAAGAAAACCAGTATTGAAAAGAACACTCTTTGGCTAACGGACGGTCTCTTCTCTGAGAGACCTGCCGCTTGAAGGACATACAACAAGCCAAGCATGTGCTGTATAGCTCTGCCACTTTTTCTGCGATGGAAAAACTCCAAAATGCAAGCTCCAATGTAAATGCTACAGCTTTAGATCACATGAGAAATGAGTGATCTTCTGTCTTGTGCTGTGGATTGAAAAACGCACCAAGGACAAGAGTAGTCTTTCATTTACATAGCTGAAGTTTACCTTGGAAAAGTCAGTATGGGGTGAAATGGGAAGGGAGGTGCAAAAAGGGAGACTGTTCTTTACAACAACATCAGGGTCTTCTCTGAACAATGAGAGTAAAAGAAAACATCACAAAAATGCAGTGCGATCCCTGATTGCAAGTGCTTGAATTAATGCTATTCAGTATAAAATCTCAGTGCATCATCAAGTATTATAAAATAAATAATAGCCCTTGTAATCAATCCTCAGGGAGAATTACTCTAGTGATAAGAAGAATAGGATTTGGCTCTAACTGCAGCTCTATCTTAAGGCTACCAGTGCAAACTTGGCAACACAGGTGGTACTGCTTACCAGCTTACCTGAACTGGTACAGCATGCCATAAAAATTCAATGTATGGGTGCAGGCATATCTATTAGGTGCTTTGTGCTGGTACTGTAGCATATTCCAGTACAGGGAGGCTGTGCAAGCATGTCACTGTACCAGGATGTATATACACACATCAGCTCTGCTGAAACACAGAGCCACACTAAAAGTTCCTACCAGTGTTACCTGTGCCGTTGACACTGCGTAACATACTATCAGTTCTGAAAGTTTATAAATATTTGACTGCTGGTTTGTCAGTTTGTTTTTCCCCCACCAGCAAACAGACTGCATATCAAGACGTCTCCCTCCTATGAAAACTGTCTTACACTAAAACTTTTTTTCCCCTTTTCTTTTTCTGTCAAAAGTTACCTGTTTCAGAAAAATACAGGACAAAACCCAAACCTAACTTAGATACATCCATACAAAATCTAAACGGAGACCAGGTCTAAGAATGTTTAAAGGCCAAGCTGCAGCTGTGCCTGTTTAATTTCAGCAGAAATTTGAGAAATTGCATCAATAGGGTGGATGCCTCTTAGAAATGCTGGATGAGTCATATGAATCAGTCTGCAGGGCACAGTAATTGGACACCTGCAAGAGCATGAGAGTGCCCTAAGAACAGCACAGAAAGAGGAACAAAAGGTGACCAAGAACGAGGTTTAGATTATTCTCTTTCCCTGCTTTCATAGGTTTCTTTATGCTTGCGCAGAGATACTTGAGTTCCAGAAAGTTACTTCTGCTTAACCAGTAGGGGGGAACAGCTGTGTTATGTGGACGTTCTGTTTCCAAACTGCACAGGGGTTCCATGTACAGTGTTCACACTGGGTTACACTGTTGGGTACAAAGCAATCCTGGGTTACTGAGTTTTACTTGGCAGATAATGAAGTGAAATAACTTTGGGAAACCGAAGGTCTTCATTTTAAGGATTAATTTTAATATGTGGCCTTGTAATTATAGTCTATATTTAAAAAAAAACAACAACACAGTGCATAATTAAATAGCTTCTTATTAAACGTACAACCCCCTAGCCTGACAAAATTACATCCTTACAATTACTATATTTGCCACTAAGTCCCACAACAATTTTTAAATAACTAATCTTCCCTTAAAATGTTTGTATGGATCCTGTACTTTAAGATTTTAGGAGGAGACTAACCCTGATAGAATAGAAGTTACATCAACACTTCTTTGGTTCTACATCTGATTTCTCTCAGGGTTTGCTTACTCTGTAGAAAAAAAGTACAGCAATGGATGCCACATAATTATACACCAAACGGATCAAAAAGCAGCCTCCATATGATTACACGGTTCCAGAAAAGAGCAGTCACCAAAATAGTATCCACTAAACCAAATCACATCTGATGTAACCATAGGGAAGCAAATCAAACCTTGTGTCCAACTACTGTGAGAGCCGCCTTCTCTCTAAGAGGAGGCTTAGCATGCACAACAAAAGCTCTGCTGTTAGAGAGAAGCAGCACCTAGCCCTGTGCAGATGGATTTGTCACCACGCTGAGCCCCTCAGACAGCAGTGACATTGCTGAGAAGAGGGGAGGTGGTCTCTCCATGAAGCCCTTCCCATCACTGTGCCAGATACTGGCTGAGCCACCACTTTGGTCAGATCTCTGCAGGGCACGTGGGCCGGAGGTGCTGGTTTGTAATGCGTGCCAGACACCATGCTGCCTCACAACTGGTAAATAAAGTATCGGGGTGTTGCTATTTCATGGGGCCTCTCTGAGCTATGGAACAAATCTCTCTCCTGGGCGTTGTGAGCGCCAGAGACAGGCTGTAAGGAAATAGAGTGGCGATCCCAGGGATACCGACAAGGTGCAGGGATCTCTGGGGGCTTTTCTAGGCCTCTAGCCTAGAAAGGGGAAACAAATTCCCGTTGAGCTCTTACAATGCCTGTTTGATGGGAGCTCCAAGGGGGATGCTAACGAGCATCCTGCTCTGCGTATAAGAGAATGTTTCGGTGAGCAGATACACATTTATCATTTATTACACAGAATCAACAAATGCAGTTTATGTAGGAGGGAGGTTTTATCAAAGGTGTTCTACCCTGTAATTGTGCTGAGAAATGAACCAAATGGGATTTTAATAACTTAAAAGGTAAATGAGCTATTAACCTACAGAGTATTTCACCAAATGATTCATGTACACTCGCTCTTTCCCTCTTCCTTCTCTCTTCACCATAAAGGTGAAATGAATTACTAAGTTGATCAGGACATCAGCAATCGTGACTGCAGCAGTGTTCAGCAGAAACAAAACAACCACCTTCCTCACGCTGAACAATCCAGTTACATTAAAACAGCACAATTTTTTGGGTATATTTTCATGCCACACAGGCAAACAGGAAAGAATCAAGCAAGACACTGGGTAGTCTCACTTTCTCACAACCAGAAGTTCCTCTTGGAAACAGCCACAGGAACGAATGAATTCTGGGTTCAGACTGAGAGGAAGACAAAGTGATGCTCTGCTCACATCTACACCTACACAAAGTCCCTAGCTCTCCTAATTTTTAGCTCATTAGGGACAACTTTTCATATTTCTTTTCCCAGTAGGCACAGGAAATTGGCGCTTTTGAAAATACGTGACAGTCTGGCAACTGCATGGCACAGGCAGGCTGTTGTGTCTCAGCAGAGGAAGCAATGGATGGCACGGGTGTCTCTATTGCCATCCACTGTCCCACAAAACTGTACAACCTCCACTGATTCCCTTTGGAGCTTAAAAATCTTTACAACCACAACTCCCTCCTCCCGAGCGTGGATTTGCTCCTCTTGCACAGTAGAAAGAGGAATACTACATGGGCACAGAAAAAAACCCACCTTATTTTCTCAAGAGTGGTTCGCAGCCGCAGCTTGGTCGCTGCCCGTCAGCAGCCCCTGTTGTGCTGGGCGGCATCGGCCCTTCTGGCCAAAGGTCAGCATCATCCCTCACTCGCAGCTGATGAAAGCAAGCAAGTTTCTGTGTGAACCTGGCACCAGGCAGCCCTTTCTGACTGAGTAATAGAGGTCTTCAAACAAAAAGCCACGCAGACACACCACCCCCACCCCAAATTTTGCTAACAGAAATATTTCATACATTTTTTTTCTCTACCATATGTACTTGTACAAGTAAAACTGGTATTGACTGGGGGATCTCCTCCACTCTCCTCTTGAAAGCAGGCTGTATTTTGGGTGGTGGTGGATACCTGTCCCTTGGGATTATGAACATGCATTTCCTGGCTTCAACCCAAAATGCGCCAGTTGCATCTGAAAATTTAGTATACGGTAAATTTGCTATTTCAGGCTGTAACCTATAACCCTGTTTCAGGCCAATCATTATGATCAGAGCCTAGAAATAATATAAAGCAAGATGAGAGAAGTTGCTACAATTCTATACGGGGAGGAGTGTGAGGGATCTGTGGACAGACTGGGAAGGCAAAGCCAGCCCTGACTGCCCAGCTCTGAGCTGCTCCAGCATGGACTGTGCGCACAAAGAACATGTGCATAACCTAAGCAGAGCACCTTGTAAACCCAGGAGATTATTTCCCCTTCCCATGTGAGCCTGTATCAGTCAGCCTGGGGTTTCCCACAGGGTATCCTCAGAGCTGCATCAGGTAAGGTGTGAGGGGACCCGGTGCCACAGACCGGTGCTGGGCTGCAGCACCTGGCTGGTTCTGGGATGTCTCACTCGCTCCCAGCATCGCTTCCCTCGGTTACCAGCCAGTCCCCTGGTCCTATCATTGGTTCAGCTGGACAGAGGGCATGGAGAGGGCCAGTCAAGCACCTAACAATAAAGGAATGCAGAGAGCAAGCAGTGCTCTCCTCAGCCTTGCTCTCAAGCCTTTTTGCAGGACACCTCCCTGTCCTGCGCGCCCAGCTGCTGCATCTCTGCCTCTGGGGTCACGCATGGTCTGACAGCGGATAGATAAATCCCCAGGGACTGTGTTCACACTTCCTCCTGTTTTTGCCACCTGCAGTAACAAGTCAGGAGCACAGCAGATCTGCAATGCCTACTTGTGATTGAACTAAGCAGCTGAAGGGATTAAGATGGTTTTGAATAAATAAAATATTTTATTTCACTCCTTTTTTTGTTTTGTTTGTTGGCATGAAGCAAATTAAACTCTAGCTGTTCCTAAAGTTGCCTACTCTGCCCAACTACCTGGAGCCACAAACAAGGGAGAGGATTTTTCACACCATGTCTCTTCATCTTCTTCATTAAATACCTTTCCCTTTAAATACCTTTTTACTTAAATGTAATTAAAACTATAGGAACCACCAAAAGATAGTCCAAGTAGGTTCCCTCCTAATAAGCTCATTCCAAAAAGCCTTTACCAAGTCCCACACAAGAGGCTATTAAAGAAACCAAACGGTTGGTTGTGAGGAGAGGGATCAGGGATTTGAAACATGGGGCAGGCATGTACAGCATATAAAGATGTGGTCAATATACTGTACGGCAAAAAACAGTCCCAAAACCACATTCTAGCATTCCACAGTCAGCCTGTCATTCTACTTTCAACCAGAACGATAGGAAAATAAAGAATGTTAATTAGTTGAAAGGACAGCATAATGACAGCTGAAAGTCACTGTTTGAAAGAGCGTGTTATTGGACATCAGAGGAAATCTTGTGAATTATTCATGCAAGTGTGGTGTACCAACAGTGGAAGAAGGACTAGAGCATCACTGCAGTCAGTTCAATCTCCCTGATCAACGGCCAGTTGCTGTCAAGAAGATAACACACAGACTGTTCCAAGGCATTAGGAAAAGCAAAAATAAAAAAAATACAGAAGATACAATGTCATCTTCAAAATTAGTGGTATGGTCCCATCAGTGGCGATGCTGTGTTTGATGGCTCCAGAGTACAGTGTAGTCACAGAGGACAGAGTGAGAGAGAAAGGAGAGGGAATAAAAATGATTACAGGCTGCGAAGGCTTTCCTTCTGAAGTGAAACTTTACAGAGAAGATGAATAGAAAAGCACTTAGCCCTGGACATTGGCAATAATGAATATTATATGGAAGAGAAAATGGGCACTTCTTACCCTATCTCATAATAGGAGAGACATTCAATGAAACTGAAAACAACACATTTAAAACAGATTACAGCTTTTTTCTTTTAATATTGTAGACAACTCCATAGTAATAGTCTGTGAGATTTGTGGCGTCATCATCTGAAACACTGGCTGATAAGGAACTAAATATTTCACATATAATTCAGAACAACTGGGTGGAGCAGAAAGCTTATTAAGAAAATAAAAGGGGCCTTCTGGAGATATGAGCCTCCTCCTTGCCCCCCTCCCCCTCCATTTTCATTTTATAAAAGGAGATTATAATGGTCTTCACAGAAAAAAGAGGCCGGAGTTATTAGGAACAGGGAGGAAGATGGAGTTAAAGCTGATGGTAGGGTTGAAGTTCAAATTAAACCTGTCATTCAAGATGAGAATTTCACAGACTGATGACAACCGCCACACAACTAACCTTGACACTCACTCTCCCTTGCCTGGAGTTCAGCATACAGAGCAGGAAAAGTCTGAGCCTTCGAGCTGTGTTTCCTTTACAAACTACAGTGAAACTACAGTTATGGAAATAAAGCCTTCCTATAAATACTGGGAAACAAAGGAAGCTTTTGATTATATACGCACCCAAAATGAGGTGGGACCTTGAGTCATGGGTAGAAACCCTGTGCAGCAAACCCAGTCATTGCCCCTTGCCGCACTGGCAATCCCAGCCCCAAGACACAGCCTCGCCTTGACACGCGTATGCTTCTAGTTAAGCTCCCACTTCAGTTACTCCAGGAAAGGAAAGTATAATTGCATATATATATATATATATATAAAATATCGGAATGCAAAAACAAAATGCTTACTGACACTGCTCAGTATCTGTAGCCCGCCTTTTGAAGTGCCTGCCATCAGGTACTAAAAAAAAATAAATATATTTGCACCATTTTCCACTGTGGTGGCATTATATTGCACCATGCATCACCTCAGAACCTCAGTTAATGTACCGTGCACAGGAATTTTTTTCTTTTCCAGCCAGTTTTTGCAGCATCAGGACTATGAATATTTTGTACTGTTTAACAGGGTATAGATGAAAAACAGTGCTTGGGAGCTATTCCGATAGCACCGTGATAAAGCTCATTACACAGAGTATAAATAGTCAACGTTTATTCTAATGAACTATCTTAATTCACACATGCAAGAAATCTTAAGATCTTGTGTACACAGAGAATGAAACCAGGAGATGCTGTATGCAAGCATGTTTGTACATATGTGGAGAACTGAAATACTCTTCTCCCATGAGTCTGCACCTCTGTAAAGAGAGCTAAAAATGAAATGGGAGGAAAGAATTGCTTTCCAAAAAGGAGACAAACAAAGCAACTCTGCATGCACAGGGATGAATTTAGCCTGAGGTTCCACGAGGTGCATGGAGGCTGCGCCCTTCCCTGCCATGGGCATAGTGACAAACCCATCCTCAGAGCCATAATCACATAAATGTACCCAGTGAGAGTGGAGGAAATGGTGGGCTGTGAAGCACTAGTGGATGACATCTCAAAGAACTCCCATTTCCAGTGGGTACAGTGATCAAAACGGGGTGATGCACCAGCTCTCTTCTACAAACTGGTATAACAAGGGTTTTTTTTTTCTGTGCCAAGAAAACAGGACAGGAAGGAAGTCTCACTGAGACAGCACAATAAAGGGCTGCTGTCAGCCACCTAACATGATTCATCACCACTGAATCAGTGTAACCTCTCTCCCTTCAGCACCACTGGCCCACATTATTGTTCCGGGTGAATTTTCAAGTTCTTTGACTACTTGGGCACTTCCATCACTGAACGAAAATCTGGGGCACCTCCCAGTTTCACATCCACCTACGACTGACCACCAGGAAGAAGGTGAAGGAGGAAAGTATTTGCAAAAGCTCACCTTGATGTTAGGAAGCTATTCTCTCTGCACTCTCTTTATAGCTATTAGAAGGTCTTTAAATTCATTGTGTGCTGGAGAGGATTTTCTTTGCTTGATGCCTAGAACAGCCACAGGAGGTTAGACTCCATTGTGCAAACCCTCCATGCGTACGAACAGCTGACCAGACCTACCCTTTACTTTGCTTGAAACACCACCAAAATGGACATCAGCGTGATGTCTTGCTCTGAACTTGTGTAGTGAGGGATAACAGGGAAGGGACTATTGGATGCATCTTCTTCCTAATAGCCTTGCCCAGGTATAGGGGATGGGTAAGCTGGCTGAGCAGCAGACACCTCTCTCCACGAGCTTCTGCATGAGTCTTTACAGCCAAGGGATGTGAGCTGATTACAGTCTGCTGCTAAGATGTTAACAACTCTTAGTAGTCTGCACAGGCATGCAGAAGCCTATGGGATCCAACTCTATGCTATATGGTGACCCCCCCTTTACTTTTTCTACTGTTCCTAGTACCACCACAGCTCCTCTGAGGAAACACCTCACATTCATGAGACCTTTGACTGCCTCTCTCTAAATTCAGAAACCTGTAAAACTCAATCATCAGTGCTTTTCCCTAGCAAAGGCAGTGCAAAATAAAGGCAATCAGACTGAAGCATTTACAAACCTGAGACTGATCAACCTCATCAAGCTTGCCATTGTCCTGTAACTCACTATTCTGAGGTAAGGAGAAGGAAAGAAGCATGCTGCAACACTTGTTATGGTACACGTGCCCACACTCTGTTCCTTTAGTCAAGTTATCCTTTGAAGGTCAATTTTTTGATGCTTTATGTAAGTGACACGTAGTAAATTTTTGATGTGTATTTTTGGCATTCTGTGTTTCTGAATGGCTAACACTGCATGCGATGCAGAACAAGGGTTAGAAGTGCTAGGGAAAAAAATGGAAAAAACCTGTAACTAGAGAGGAGAAAATGAGGAAAATCCTGTTGAGAGTAAGAATACCGAGTGAGAGAGTCAGTGCAGGAGCAGCACCTGGAAACAGCCAGATGAAAGGTCTTATTCCTCTCCCTTTTACATCAATGGGCACCTCTCTTTAGTATTACTCCAGAGCCAAAGAGGATGCTGAAAATTTCCAGTCTTTATGAGGAGGAGTAGGGTTATCCATTGGGACTTGAAAAATGTCAGGAATCTTCAAACTAAACCAGATTTAGGTAAGCTAGTGACAAAGGCACAGTTACACAGCTTTTGATTATACAAAAAAGCCGAGAAGCAGAACTTGCCCATGGGATTTCACAGCTGTGACCAAGGCATGACATACCTCCAAAGGAATAGGTGAGCACTGGAAGAGAAGCCAAGGGCCCGGCCATACCAAAGGGAGGGGGCACATGCCACTTCAGCAGGTCAGGAGCAGCACCACTCAACAAGCTATGATGACTGCCGCTGCACCGACAGACCCGCATCAGGACAGCTGTGACCTCGCCTCCCCACCTGCCTCACGCACCTTCTCACTGAAGATAAATTATCTCGGTTCTTGGAGCTTTGCATCCCCTTCCACGTCCTTGCTCCCTCCCCCACCCCTTCTTTTAAGAAATGTTGCAGCTTATTTTCTCACTCAGGAAAAATTTTGATCCCCATCTTTTTATGAAATACCAGATAACCCAAAACGGACCCAAAACATGATGCTATTTTCTTAATTGACTTGTCTATCATACGGGTTAACAAGCTGCTTTCCCAACACCACTAATGTTTTAATGTTTTAAGTTGCACCTCTTCCTCCTCCCCCCCCTCCCCCTTTTTTAAAGTTAGAAGAAAATGCTTGATGATAGTCATGAGTAAACAAGAAAATCCTTGACTCGCATCTCAGCCAAATTACAGACTTCCTAGCAGAAAACATAAAGGGCAGAACATAGAACATCTCTGAAGTGACCTCAAGTTTTTTCAGCACATAAAGTAGTACTTTGCTCATGCTGCTTTTAACCTGGAAATACATGTTCTATGTAGGGTTAAAAGACACTTTTATTCTGCATTTTGACTTTATGATTTCCTTAAAAAATAATTTAAACCAACAAAAATGTTTTTTAGAAAATTCTAACTTATCTAATTGAAACTAGTTTCCCCACTTTTAAGTTAAACCTCCCTGCTAAGATCGTAATGGACTCCTGCTTTTTTAGGTTCTCCAAGAGAATTAGCCTTATGGCTAGGCAGGTTTCAACAGAGGAAGATTCAAAGCAGTATAAGAACAATGAGCTCGTGTCTTCTTTTATATCCATAAAACCGTACAGATTTAACAAGAGTGAGGCACTTAAATTGCTACTGGAGCTTGAAGTGCCCACCCCAGCTCATGTATTTTTTGGTGGCTGACGTGCTAAGCTATTTTAGAATACAGCCTGCATTCAAAACTTAAGTAGTTATGCTACTGTTCCTTATGGGAATTAAAGGACACCATACTCCCAGATTACAGTAATATACCATCTACATCTAATTAGTACAACGCATAATTTTCAAAATTGAATTTACTCTTCAGTAGGTACATGATCTGTTTGTAAAGTTAATTTAAGGTGAACACCACAAACAGAGAAGTACCTTTGTGTCCGGTTCCCCTCCTCATGCACAACTGTGCAGATGAACTACCTAGGATTTGACGACCACAGAACTGCTTAAGGAGCAACTAAAGCTGCCTTAGAAATCTATTAATGATATTTTAAAGTTATGTTTAACAGAGTGAATAGTTTCATCCTGAAATTTATCTTACTGCTACCAGGTAACACTTTCATGATTTACATAACATGGCCTAAACAATGAGAAGTCATCTTTTTCCCCCAAACCCCCCATTTAGACCAGAATATATGAATAATCAAGCTTCACAGACCTTGCTTCAAATAAGATTGTGGTTAGAGAACAGAACTATGCTTCTCACAAATGCCACCATCACTTCAGTGAAGATTCATTCCCACATGGATGGTGAATTGACTGGGTGAGGTCACAGCTCCTCTCTACATCTACCGCCAGCCCAGAAAGGGGACTCCAGGACTCCTCCAGAAAGGAAGCAGTCACAGGTTTGTCACAAGTTCCTTCCCAAACATCTTTGGTTCATACCAGCTCAGAGCCAGCCATTTCCTCTGGCAGCTGTCTCCCCTGACCAGCAAGGGCAGTTCATACACATGTCCTGCCTAATGAACTCACACTGGAACACTGACAGCATGAGGGACTATGGGAACCAACCCAAGAAGCTCAAATATGGCACAAAGACCGAGGCCGAGATACCCATCGTTGTGAACATCCCCACTCACAACTGCAGAAAGCCAAGGCTTGGCTGCTCCAAGCACACTTTGCAGTAACAAGCACTAACAGCTGAGCAAAAGAGTGAAGAATGCTGTAGAACCTCCACTTCTTGAAGTCCTTCAGTCAAAACCACAACTGAAAACACAACCTAGAGCTCCAGTTTTAATTAGACATGACACATGAGTTGCTACATCACTGTGCACGAGCTACAAGTGGTTGTGACTGCTGAGGACAGCAAGCCCAGGATCATTGCAGATTACTTGGCTCTACAGCAACTGACAGGACAGATTGGAGGGGGGGAAAAAAACCCCCAAACCCTATTCCCAAAACTCTTCTGTCACTGTGTAATTCCTGGAATACCATCATCTCCAATATGACGTAGTATTTTGACTTCTCTCCTCTTAGAGAGCATGTAGTAAAATAAACAAAGGGCATGAGGAGCAATCAGGGCTACAGCGCAGTCTCACACCAGGAAAGGTTAGAGATGAATTTTAACTTCTGTAAAGAAATGGCAAAGAATAGATATATTTAAGGTCTGTAAAACCACACACAAGATGGCAAGCAGGAAACAACTACACATAGTTACTCAGAAAACACATTGGAAAGCAGTAAACAAAAGATATCACGCAGAAGCTATAAAAATAACAGACAGTACAGTAAAATACTGTAACTCCTGGCACAGGACACCACAGTATTCCCCCAAAAATGCCAGGAAATTGTAAATGCAGCTAGGAGCTCAGCTCCTCATCTGACCCCTGTCCATCTTTTCCCACCAAAGAGCATGGTATTTTTATCTTCTAGTATGAAAACACCATAAAAAATCGAATATGTTTAAGTTGATCAGCATGTCTGAGATCAAATGCTTTAAGAAATGTTTTATATTTTCACATTTATTGTTTTAATGTATTTCCATTTATTAAATATGTAATTAACAAGCTTTTAAACTTGAACAGAATATATCAAAAGTTATGGGCTAATAAAATTTATGCTATTAAACCCATAACACAGCAACGGGGGCATTACTCTAGATAAATTGGACTTCGTACAATTAAACCATTATGAAGTACAGATCACTTTTAGTAATGTTTGCAGAGAGCTATCAAAGAAGCATAAAAATTACCAGCAGAATCCTTTTTAGAAAGTGTTCTTTCAAATTAAGCTTTCCTGGAATTAACACACTGCCAAAATGCACAAACCATTTTGCAAGTGAGAAGTGCGTTGGACAAAAAAACACCACAGTTTAAACAACACACAACTCATGATACCACTAGAGAATTTTTAGCTGGGTGGTGCATTAAGATAGAAACCTTTTTTTTTCCTCTGCAATATGAATTTATTTTCCATGCAAACGTTTTTGACTGGAAAAGTTTCATTACATGAAAGCTTGCAGCAATAAATTCTGTTAAACACAGAAAAAAATTTAGAAATGTGACATTTTTCTTAGAAAAATGTTGTGACAAGGTTTAGGCAAAACGGATCCATTTCCTTAGGAATTGGTCTATTTTCTGTTATAAAACAGCTGAAATAAGTTTTCTATGCTTTACAGAAGATGAAGTATGATTTCCACAAGGAACATGAAAGTTCTCGTAGGCCCAGCAGCTGTGGTAGCCTTGCAGCATCAACCACTGCGTGACACAGCTATCGCCTCGGCCCCAAAATTTTCCTTAGCTACTAATGAGATTTAGGAACTTAACCAGATGATTTTCATTCATTGCTGGTGCATTGCACATTGAGCTACTTGCTTCTAATGACTCCAGGTAGAATCATTTATAATATAAACTGCGGAAGCATTTTATTTTTTGGTAAACTTTGCTTCCAGCAAACCTGAGCACTTCAAGCCATGGGAGTTCAAAACATCCAAGAAGATTGACACCCCTCTTATTTTAAGCACACTGGGAATGATATTCCTTAAATACTTCATACTTCCTTTGTAGGGCTAGAGTTGAAGTCTATGACTTTAAAATCAAATTCATGGTTGAAAAAAACCACAGCCCACCCCCCCATTTCTAAGATCACAAGTGTAACTAGCTCAGGATGTTACAATATTAAAAAACATTGCGAAAAGTAACAGGACAAGTTGACACACTTTCAGATGTGACATTTAAAACAGCAATATTGCTTTTCCAATTTTTAACTCTTGAGGAAAAACACTCAACTGAAGTATTTCCTGAAAATTCTGGTCAAACTTGCCTTCATGGTTGCAAAGCTGAAAGTAGATACAGCCACAGAATGCCTGAAGTGCTCATGCTGATGTCTGAAAGTTTTTACAAAGCCTTCCTTGTAACCTGAAATTTGTACATTATCACCCCAGCCTCGATATTGGACTTTCCATTAACAAGCAAAGTTAAAACCCAATGTTTTTTAGACTATAAAGTTACAATTAAAACACTTGAAACTAAGTGACAGAAACATCGGTTTTGCTGAGATCTGAACAGTTTTATTCACAAAATAAACAGCTCCATCTGTCCAAAGGAAGAGTTTAACAGAAAGACTCTACGCAATAGCTTTAAAAAAGTGGTACTGAAAATTTGAAAAAGTCTGATAAAATTTACAAATGCAAACTATCACTTTGTACAAAATCTTTTTGTTTTTTAAAGAAAGTTCAGTAATATATTTCAAAATACAGTTTTAACAGCTCAGAAATGCACATTTCTTTCCAGCACTGGCTCAGTATTATTTTCGCCTGTGTGGGGAATTCTCCCTTCGCCTGTCCTCGGTCTTTCTGGATTCTCTGTACGGGTCGGAGTGACGGCTGTACTTCTCTCTGTATT
The DNA here is from genome assembly GCA_013400835.1 of Zapornia atra. NCBI lineage: Eukaryota > Metazoa > Chordata > Aves > Gruiformes > Rallidae > Zapornia > Zapornia atra. Next base: position 97,666 of record VZTU01013285.1, read on the forward strand.
TCTCTGAGCCGTTTCTGTATCTGTCTTCTTGCTCCTCCTCCCTGGGACTGGAATCGTTACGGGCTCTCTCTCTGGATTTGGATCTTTCTCTCTTCCTACTGCGATGACCATTGTCTTTGCTCCAGTGTCTATAATCTTCATCATCAGTCAAAGAAGCTCTTTTCTCTGCTTTCTTAGGTTTTGAATTAGTGTGTTTATTTTCTGGATCCTTACTTCTTTCATGGTTCCTGTCCTTTCCACTGTGGTAACTGTCTCTGCCATTGGTCTCGTCTCTGTGATGGTATTTTGATACATCATCTCTCCTGTGTGATTCTCTTACACTTCTGTGATTTCTTTCTGATTTGCTCTCAATATCGCTTTTCTCCTCTTGCTGTCTCCTTCCTGTTTTCTTTTCAAGTGATTTCCTTCTCCTTTCTTGTTTTTTCCTGGAAACTTTATCAGATTCTCTACTCTTCTTCTGCATTCTCTTTCTTTTGGCTTTGGGAGCATCTGAAATTGTAACAAACATGAATAATATTGCATTTGTTACATGTTACTTGTTAAACCGGAGGAAGTTCTAGAGAGGTATTTTCTTTGTGGGAAAACTTTTGTAGGTCTGCATTTGGACAAAGGTTTCAAAATAGTGAGCTTTGATTTTACTGCTCCCCCCAACCCTCAACTGAATGTCTCATCCAAGGGTGAAACTTGATTCATTCTTGAATTGAGCAGGCACTAATTATTTTTACATGTCTGTATAAATCTTATTTTTAAACATCTGTATGCATTAGAGACTTTATTTTACATAAAGAGAAATTATCTATAAAAGCATGAACTGACTATCAAGGCCAAGCCTAGTTTCCATTTTTCCTCTACGCTTCAGTACCTCTCAGCATCTCCACTGCTTAACAACACAAGAACATCATGTTAAAAAAAAGCAAAGTCACAATGCATCATCCCAAAACCTTAAGTGCACACAAGTAAAATACGAGGCAAGTCTTCTGCATTTCACCCCACTTACAATGCCTGCATGTCTATCAAGAACATGATGCAACTCTAAACAAAAAGAAACGCCTTCCTCAACTTACAAAAACACCCCCAAACCTGCATTCGAATGCAAAACATTACTAAACAGCTGTGTCAGTGTTAAAACAGAGTGACTCACTAAATGGGAACCTGACACAAGATCTGCAAACCTGTCGATCCAAGAATTTTTTGATTATGCAAGATATGCTTTTGTGTTTGAAGAGATTTCAACTCTGCGTACTGACAGAGCTCAAATAACATTGCTGCCTCCCACACCCTGCCCAGTTCATTGTTTCAGCGTAACAACGCCGATTTGCACAGACGCGGCTGCTCCTCACAACATCCATCAGCAGGGCTTGCATCCCTCACTGCTCTGCAAGTGATGCCTGACTTTTGAGAACCTCTACCCATCATTGTCCTCTTGCTGTCTTGATACAAAAGGACCAGGCAGAGGCTGTAAATTCCTATTAAAGCACTCTCACAAATAATTTCTTTTTAAGTGAGATCACCTTTGCCAGAGCATCCAGTCTCTTAAAATAATTTGCTTTTCCAATTACTTCTTGGAAAAGTTTATCCATGGATGGAGATTAAAACAGCAGATGGAAAAAAAGTCTCTAACAGTGTCCTCTGAAGAAAGAGAGGCATGTCAAAATGGCTTGAGATAGTGGTACCACAGCAGCATAGCAATGGCCCTCTGTCTCATTTTTCAGGAGAAACGGTGCCTGCTTTGTCAACAATTTAAGATGAAAACTCCTGTGTTCCTAAATTCACAGTTGTGATCACCTCAGTGGAAGAGGCCTTACTCCTTCCTGTTTGCTTTGTAAGGAACCTCTAGATTTCACGCTACAGTATTTATCAGTAAACACTGAAGTTACACCCATTCAGAATAACCACTAATTCACCTTACTGTATGAGCTATAGTACTGTATCAGCTGTTTCTAATCAATTTTTGAAAGTTTTTATAGCCATAAATAGATTTTTAAGGCCACAAACAGATTTAATAGTACATCAAATATCTAAGCTCTATAGTAGCTGGTTAGTCTCATGGCTAAACTAAGGCTTCCTGGCCTCCTGAAAAAGTGTGGTATGGATCACTTCAGAGAGATTTTAATACTTTAAGGTTTTTAACAGTATTTTGCCCATTATTTTAAATCAAACAATGCAGAAAAAGACCTGAGAATGTAAATACAAAAGGAACAAGCTGCTTTGATAACAGGCAACTTTTGTCCTCTGCTGGTCCTGTTTTGGTTGTAATGACCTCTCCAGAGCAGTGCTGAGCTAGCTGGTGAAGTTCCACACATTAACTGTCACTAAGACAGTGACATCTAGCTCTATGCTCAATTTGTGATCAGCAGTTTTTCTATTCAATTGCATTGCACTGTTAAAACACTGAAATACTGTAGCACATTCCTCTGAAAAACGCGTTTCAACCATACCGAGTGATTTTAAAGACTTAAAAAGCCACATATACAGGAAGACTAGGAGATATAACCACTAGTGAAGGTCAACCAAGTGTATCGTTAAATAATAGTTATCCCCAATTAGCTTTCTAACCACTGTATTTATACAAGAATCAGGGGAAAAAAAGCCACACCATAAAATCACAACAGTGGAACTAGGCTGCAAAGGTATCACACAACAAGTTTTAATGGAAGTGTTCCTGAGTGGAGAGAGGGCAAGTAGTAAAAGGGAAGGTCCTAAACTTAAACGGAAGCATTCCTACTATCAGACTGCAGCCTCAGTTGGTTTGTCACTAAGGACTTACCTCTCTGGTTCCTATCAAGCAGCTCAGCAGAGCTGCATCTGTCTATGCCGGAGCCATCTGGCTCTTTGCTGAACTAACGCCTCCTCTGACCCTGTTTAACTGTGCCCTCCCCTAGTGCGCTGTCGTCATTCATGTGATTAACGCTATGACACACAAGTCAGGCTTTCTACAGTAAGACTGCAATGGAGAACAGGAATGCATTTCCAGTGCATCAGTGGTTCACACTGCTTTTATTTTATTAATCAACACTTTCATTTCAAAAGTGCGTAATAAATCAAATTAACTTTGAATCAGCAAGATTCTGTGCTATAAAAAGTCATGCTGTGTTATCACCTGCTCACGCTACACGCAATGGGGAGACTGCACGCACTAACTCATACTAGCATATACATTACAGATTAAACAATGGTTCTGATGCTTCACCTCCAATAGAAGGTTTGACATCAGCAGGATGGGATAAGATGCTAAATGCTGATTATAATGCATAAAGCTACAAAATACTAAATTGTCAGGAAAAAACTAACTGTTCCTTGGAGATTTCACTATGGATGAGGTCCTCTACTGTATCACTACATAAATTCTTCCTGAGGAAGAGGAGTAAGAAATGGAGAGTCAGGGGGAAAGTACTTCAGCTAGAACATGTCATTTCTGACCCATGAAGAGGTACATACAGGGAAGGACACAAGTAGTATCAAGCTCACTCAACCAAGCCAAGCAAGAAAGCCTTGTAAACATTAGTCTCTACAGTTGACCAGCATACATCCCACAGAGATATAATAGGGAATGACTCTAATACCTTCATCCTCCACTAAACTGAAGTGATATTATTGTGCAACAGGTATCAGCTGTGTAAAAGAATGAATAATTGAGAAACATTTTTGGTAGATTAAGTGTTTAAAAATGAAACTAATTTTTTCTAAACTGTAAAATAGGTTTACATGAGCAGTATTTAGTATTTTCAAACTTTTAAGTTTAAAAAATTGACTAACTTTTAAGCAGAGGCACTATTACTATCTACAGCTAGTTCTCCCTCAAAACAAGGACAGAAATAGAAGTAAATAGGTGTACAGAAGTAAATAGAAGAGACGTAAATATTTATAGCTAGTGTCACAGTACCTGAGTCACTGCTGTTGCTACTACTAGACGAGGAGTCACTGCTGCTGGATGACTCTGAGCTACTACTGCTGCTGCTGTCAGAATCAGAATCTGAGGAAGAGTCGGTCTCTGAAGATGAAGAGGAATCTGATGACTCAACATCTTGTTTCTGTGTCATTATCATCTTTGGTGCATTTTTGAGATGTTCTCGTAATTCATCCCTAAGAAACAACAAAAAATAATATTTTTTCAATTTTTTTTTTTTTTTAAAGGGGGAGGGGAGGGCAATGAGTATCAAATCAGAAAAGTGTTTCTCACGTTAGTCCTCCAAGGCCAATAGAAGTGAAGAAATTGATGGCAAAGCGAGTGTTTCTTGGATTATCCCGAGGCAACAATCCCTCAAAGAAAGGCTGCAATGTTCTGGTAAAAACAAACATCTAGATTAAACATCCTGCCATCTTAGCACTAGCTCTCACTGACATTAATAAACTGGAAAAGAAACTGCATGGACCTCCATAGGGCAGCAGAAGTTTCTTTTTTCTGTGCATTTTTCAGTCCTTTCATTGTTTGTATCCAATGTAATGGATCAAAAAGCTATTTAAAAACTTGATCTTTATGAAAGCATAAACTTATTCACACACAGAACGAGTGCATACATACTGTCAGGTTATGACAGCAGAAAGCCTGACGCTGGGCAGCCCTGAGAGACTTGTGAAATCGCAGTAGCCTGTGATAGCAAACGACAATACTTGTTGACCAAGAAGTTCAAAGACCAAGGTATCTATGCTGAAATCCCAAACTGGGCCCCAAGTACAGCTCCAAGTTTAAATTTACATGAGCTAAAGCATCTACTAAATTCATCAGTCATAGAAGAAATTCCTGTTTACAGGAAACAGCTCAAGCAACTGAAAAGAACATTGCCAGAATGCAATGCATGAAGTCACATACAGGTTTAAATGTGTAATTTACACTACCCTTAGGGATTTACACTACCCTTATGCTATACAATACTAATCCTACAAAAACTGGAATTAGTAATTTTATGTTTTGTTTTTTCTAAATTTTGTCAGGAAAAGAAGAAGCCACAGTAACATTTATTAAAGAGCTACACAGCTGACAAAACACAAGACTTGCACTTAGCAAATTCTTACACGAGCTGAACCATCACCAGGGAGAAAAAAGATAAACCCCAGAAATGGTCATGCACATACTTGAACCCAAATTGATGGTAACACACGCAAGGTAATGGAACTCTCTGCAGCCACTAAATCTAAACAAGAACTTACTCTTGAACTACTGCAGTCCCAGTTGAACTTAAAAATACTTTTCTTAACTGTATTTCTTCAGATGAAAAAACTAAATTTACAGTTTTGAAAATAAAATTTCAACTTACTCATCTTTTAATCTTGCGTTTAGATTAGGAAGTCCCATATATTCACTAAGTTCCTGAAAGAATATTTTGACAAAAATTCTACTGGAGGATGTGGTAGTTTCTTCACTCAGTATTATACATTCAAGGACCTGCAAATATTTAAAAAACAAATAAAACCTTAAGTTTAAATATATACTCTTTCATTTATCTCAAAACCCTACATCCTCCTGAAACAACTAGTAAAAACAGATTAAAGTTATTTTAGTTTTGCAAGAACATAAACCCTGTAATTCCAACTCAAGGCTATCTTCCTCTAAAATTCTTTCTACCACCTAGGAGGAGTTTCTAATTGCATTTATACTATTAATTCTTTCAGATTTATTTTATCCAGGAAAGGTTCAGAAGAGAAAGTCAGGTGTGTAAACTTCTGGGAAGTTAAAGATTTGGGACATAAGTCCTAAAGAGATGACTTGCATATGCCTGAAGAATGACAATTGACTGTGAAACAAGAACAAAACAGTAGGAAAAGAGATGTTACCTTGATAATATAACGTAACATTAAAAAGTAAGAAATAAATTTCAGAATGCAAGATTGCCTTTATTTACTTGGCACGTAAATCACAAAATGGCAGCATTTAAAAATCTTTTACAATAATACAAAACTTTATCCTTACATATATAGATATTTTTAAAGGGTTCTTTAGGCTTTCTAAAGACTTTTCTGCTATTTATATTGCTGATTGGAAATTCAAAATTAAAAAAAAAAGTATATTTTCATCAACGAATTCCTGCTGAGCTCCACAAAATAATAGCTTAAATCAAATAACAGCTTAAATCAATTCAAGAATAGGGAGATGATGACAATGTAGAGAGAGATGAAGAACACAGAATCAACAGTGTCTGAGAAGATATTTAAAATAATCCAGTTTGCTGCAAATACAAGTAGTTCCAAATTGTAGAATAAATAAAACTAATGTAATATGTATTATTTCTGAATACTAGAAATTAATTATTGGAAAAGAAATCTAGGACAATAGCCGTTTTTACTTACACTCCAGGGAATTGAATCAGTGTACAGTAGATGAGCAAACATCTTGGCAACATTCCTCAGTTTGTTCGTTTCCAAACGATGAATGGTATCATACTGCTCTTTGAAAATAGCTTCAAAGGATTCCATATATTCTTTTTTTAACATGCAGAAACGCTGAAACAACATTGTGCAATTTAAACCATCAGATTAATCAAAACATTAAACATGCAAATAACCTACATGTAAGTGACCTAACGGTGCAAATATTTACTGCAAGGCTTTCCTTTTAAATAACACTTGGAGGAGAAGAAAACACCTTCAAGTGGATACATCTTATTGCTTTCAGCAGTTTGTCAGAACAAGAAACTCATCTACATTGCAAATTAGTAATTACCAGTTTTTAACTACAGCAAGTTATCCAGCAATTCCTTTTCCTTCCGCACATCCAGTATGGAATGTAACCTGCTGTCACGCCATCAAATGGAATTTTTTTCATGGCGTCACCAACTATTTAAAATTAGAGAGGCAGCAGGCAACACAGAGCGAAGGTATTCTGGACATAAATATTCCAAAGCCATGGAAATTAACATATTCTACTGAATATGTAGATTCATACGGCTAGTGCTTTGCAACTGTCAGCAGAAGCATTTCCTGAAATGTTGGATAAAACATACAAATGGGAAAAAACCCAACCCCTTCCGGCACAACTTGCTCCCTTGACAAGTATTTTAGCCAGTCAGATCTATCAATACCAGATGGGGGAAAACTTAAGAAGTAAATGCAACTAAATAGACTGTTAGTTACATTGAAACAAAGACCTAGCTCAAAACCAAATGATAAAGCAAACAACCCCAGAACAGTAAGTGTTCAGCCTTGTGATCCAGATAAAACTAAAGCAGCTTTGAATGAAGTGGCAAAGGACAGGAGTGTCCAAAATTTATCAGCAGGACTAAAAGGGACATTTTCTGGTAACTCATATACTTGTACCTCTTTTTAGTACCATTCATTTGCCACTAATTTATTGTTCTACCATAATGAGAAAATAGGGAGACACAAAGAGCAACAATATAAAGAGAAAATGAGTCTTCTCATTCTGCATTCACTATGCTTATTGCAATTAAAATGTTAATTCAATCAACTAATACAACCATTTCCAGAATGATAAAAAGACTATTAGTTTTATTTATCCATTAAAATTTGACACACAAAACCAGAGTAAACCAACAAACTTATCTACTATAAAGTGCAAAATCTGAGAACAGCACTCACCCCTGCCAGTAACCCAAAGAACTTCTCGTATGTTCTTTGCTGAGCACAGCAGTCAAGTATCATATTGCAGAGCTCTTTCTAGTTTAAGGAAAAAAAAAATATTGTCTAGGTAAATTCACTGAAAAAAAACATCGTTACCAAGCACCAAGATACTGAAGAAAGCCGTACATGGACGTGAGCTTTGAAGCAAGGGCAGTTACATAAAACTTCATTGGCAACATCAGTAGCTTTCTGAATTTCTTGTGTTTTAGAAATTATCCGGGGCAATGAAAATTACTTCTACCATTCGAATTTCTCATCTGCTTAAGCAAAAAATTATGAGTTAACATACTGCATCTTGGCTGACTTTACCAGAGTGGAAGAAAGGAGGTATAAGATAAAAAGGGAAGGGTTGAGGGATTTTTTTGTGGTTTTGGTTAGTCAGTTTGGGTTTTGGTTTTTTAAACAGCATAAGTCCCTACATTAATAGAAAATTAAGATTTGTTGCCACTTTCAAAGGTTGAAATCTCATACAGAAAAGCCATTTGGAAACTCAATTACAACATACATGCTTAGCAGAGTATCTCCAAAATCAGAAATATCTACAGATTTTGGTATACACTGTCATCTTTAATTTTTCAGCTATAATTTTCACCACCAGCTCTGTTTACCGTAAGCAAGCAGCTGGTAACGTTTCATTGCAGTTGCTTCACCAGACAGGCCTGAGGGTGACATTCAAAGACTAAACTCAGCCTTGGCAGACTGATCTACCTAGACTTCCTCTGTAACCAAGACAGCAAGAGAAACTTTTCTAAAGCAGCTGTTGTGAGTCACTCTCCAGAACAGCATCTCCCCTCCTTGGTTAGGAATGAGCAGAGGAAACCTAGCTAGATTAGTTGCCCAAAATGTTTGCGCATCCCTCGTCACTGCCTGCCTGCTTTCTTTTTTTCCCCCGTCTCCATGGTGGACATGGATGCAAACACCAGCTGTAGCCATCCCACAGAGGACGCTCCCCTTCCACTGATACCAACTATCTAGAACAATTACAGCCAGTCTTTTTGAAATAGAAGTTTTCTGGCTCCCTTTCTCCTTGTTCCCCAACACGATTGCCCCAAGATCATTATCAAATCACCCTCTGGCAGCTACCACATCACATTCTTTCACACACACACCAAGCCAAGAACCAGAAGGAAACGCACATTGGTTTGGATTCCTGCCCATCACAAAAACTCAAATGAAATAAGAAGTCAACCACACCAAGCAAGAAAAAAATACCCCCTCCAAACAGAAGCAGTAACACATGGGACAATCTTACGGACGTTTTTAAAGGCATTCTTTCAACACTGTCACACTCTGTTAGTGTGATGTATTAAAGTGTACATTAACTTTTTATATTATTCTGTTTTACAGTAATGCTGCAGTTAATCAATTTTTAAACAATAAAAAGGGTAAAGTGCTGATGCCACTGCTAATAAAGTCAGCAAGACTTGAGAAACAAATTAGTTTTCTTCCTCATCTTAAATGCAATTACCACATTGGCATTCCCTGTGGTTTACAGTAATTAAGTATTTTAACATTTTAATTAAATATTACAGTGATTTCTAGGAGGGTATCTTGAATAATCACACATATGGAAATAGATTTGCCCACAAAGACATTCCTGCTAGTGTTATCAAAACAACTCCAAGTTAGGCAGGTTAGGTCAAGAGTAACTGTCTTCCAGATTGAAAATTAACAAACTTTCAAATGAGTTTTGTTTTTTGGGTTGGGGTTTTTTTGCTGGTTTTTGGGTGTTTTTGAGATGCACAACAAGTTCATGTAGCAATTGTGGGTTCATTTATAGTGTGCAAGGTTGGGAGCACAAAAAGGAGTTAACTAATGGTAACAGTTCTGGTGATGTTTATGGGAGGAAGGGCCTAAGTTTTAGTCCAGCACTTGCTTCAAATAAGCCAATGAATTTGTTTCCCAGTTTAACAGGAAATTTATATACTGTGTTGTTTGACAGCTTTTATATAATGCTCAACATGTAACTAGTCAGCTCAGTTAAGAAAGTATGTATAGCTATCCAATCACAAAGGAAAATACCTGGAAAACACCTAACATCCCATATAGATGGCGAATCCTCTTTTGTAGAGATCTTTAATTCATTATTGTCTGACTGAAGAAACTCAGCACTTCCCACAAGCACTGAGACAGAAGATGAGGGGAAAGCTCCTTCGAAATGCACTGCTTTTCTTCCAGTTCTCCCTAAACATTTCCTACTGGCTCTTACCTAAACATGGTGATGGTTTAGACAGACTGTACCTCAAACTAACATGGAAAGTATCAGGGTACATTTAAAAATGCTAAAGGGTAAATTGGGAAAAGACAGAAAAATCTGACTTGTCTTTTTTCCCCAGCTTTACCAATTTAAAACCAGGCACACCCTGCCCACTCTATACTCTCTCAACTTCACACAAAGGATACGTTTGCTGCAAGTGGAAGAGCTAAAGCAGCTCAGCTTTCTCACTCCCTTCTGATCATGGGTTCCTTTTTACAGTTAGTACATTTTTTTCTATTTCTTCTTCCCTTATTTCTTCTATTTCTTTTCTCTAACATATGCATTCAGCTAAGATCACAATTTCAGACCTGTCCCACAAGCTGTCTCCAAGAGGAGGTCCTGCTCTCTCCTCTCTAGCTGGAAGTGATGCAATTTCCACCTCCCCTCCTTTGCCAGCCATGCAGCTCTGGTCCATCCACTGCATACACAAACTGAAGCAGTCATGAGACATCCCCACCTAGTGTAGCTCCTTAAAACATAAAGCTATCCATCCCAGCACCTGGTTTCTACAATCATACAAGGAACTAAAGGAACTGATGTGCTGGAAGCTAGCAAAAGATTTACGATGGGTTTGAAACAATGCGAAATTGGGAGTTAGAGGAAATTAGTGCCTTGCATTTTATACATTTGCATTGCTTTTACAGAGGTGTATTATATTTCCAATTACTACCTTAAAACTCTCTCTATTGCTGCATATTTTAATGTCTCTGTCATGTGTACCTGGTTTTTCCAGTATCTGTCCTCTTTCTCTTCTTCATTCGTCAAATTACCACTTAGAGCCAAGGCTGGCAAGGCCATCGAAAGTGTTTCAGTAGCAGGGGGCTTCTGGGCAAGCTACGTGCAGTGCTTTTGCCAGTTACTATACTGTCTCCAGGTCTGTCCTGTGTTTGTGTTACTCATCTTTCTCAAATTTTACTGTCCCTTTGTTTACAGTATCAGAGCTATAATATGCTACACAGGAATCACTAAATGAATATATTTTTAATCATACTGCTACAAACTTGTAACATACACACACAAGGGTCTGGTGAAATAATACATTAAAGCCCCACAGTACCTGCTTCCCCTCCACCTGAAGGCTACACATGCCAGACAGTTTTAAAGCGATGTCACTAGGGTAATCTGAGCAATTCCATCTCCTTAGGTTAAATGCATACATACAGGTTTGGAAGATCAAAGTCTAGTCTGAATTCTACCTAATGCCTGTTATCAGTAATACAGAAAGCAAGCTGGAGAGGGGCTGTTTACAAGGGCAGGGAGTGATAGGAGAAGAGGTTACCTCTTTAAGCTGATGGAGGGTAGGTTTAGATTAGACATTAGAAAAAAATTCTTCCCTGTGAGGGTGGTGAGGCCCTGGCACAGAGAAGCTGTGGCTGCCCCCTCCTTGGCAATGTTCAAGGCCAGGTTGGATGGCGCTTTGGGCAACCTGAGCTAGTGGAAGGTGTCCCTGCCCATGGCAGGGGAGTTGGGACTAGAGGGTCTGTAAGTCCCTTCCCACCCAAACTGTTCAGTGACTCTGTAATTCTGTATGCCTTCCATACCTTCATTCTGTAGACAAGTACCACAACATACAGAGAATGGGCAACGTGCTTCCCAGTTATACAACGAAACTGGCCAGCTTTACCTCACTAATATCGTTAATGTCATGAAGATGTGCAATTATAGAAAACTTTTATGCTTATTGGAAATGTTTTGACATCAGGATCACCTGCCACATTTATATAGCACATGCAGCTTATTTTAAAAAAACACAATTAAGCTTTAAACACTCAAGATAGCTGAAAATGAGTCAGGTTGTTTTTAAAGTATTTTCTGGTAGAAAAGAACTGAAAAAAATAAACTCATTAAAAGTTATGAGCATGTGTTTAAAATAAGATGATCTGATCACAGAATTGTAGGGGTTGGAAAAGACCTCGAGATATCATTGGGTTGTATTTAAAGAAGTACTTTTAAAATATATCTACATTATTAACTGGAGAGAAAAAGGGTAAACTGGTTCCACAAATGGGTCTTTCCAAATTTTAAACACAATATCTAGATACTGCACCTATATGTGTATTTCCTGATGTTGGCTATCTTGTCACAGAAATTCAAGCCACTGCAGAAGGAAGACCCTGTCCATCCAAATTTTATATCCTAGCTATAGAGTGCTCAGGAGCATGGTTTCTGGTTTTTTGATGTTGTAGTCTTTTGTGGCAACTTACCAGTTGCAATGCCCTACAATAACAAAGGAAACCAATGAATCTAAGAAATCACCAACTTGATCAAAACAAAATTATCAGCTCTAGATCATCCCACTCTATACCAGTTTTGTGGACTACATTCTCACTGAATGTCAAGTCAAAGTAAGTACTTGTTATCTTCAAGACTCGATGCATAAATAGCACAAGAGAGACACTGACACCCCCACCCCTCCAACTAGGACTGTTTCAAGCAAGTGTGACACCATCCTGTAAAAATGAAAATGTGCCAAATGCATAATTCTTTCAAGAAGGTTGTGCCTACAATAACTTTTCTCTTTTCAAGTAAAAAAATAAATCCTGTGACCCGTTATTTTTGTCTGGGATAAACTGCATCGAGGAGCAGATATTCTTACAGAAGAGGCTCTAATTTCATTTATGTAAGTTCCAAGCATTGCTATATACAAGCTAGTTCTCATCACAACCCAAAAAAGGTACAAACGCCTAAAAGCCAATCTATTTTAGGCACACTTTCAAAGAGCAAGAACAATGTATCGTTGGTTTATCCCCATTCCTCCCCTGAAGAGACTGAGCAACAAGGTAAGAAATTTCCCTTTCTGCTCTCAGCTTGAATGATGCTAAGGACCTTTTAAAATTAAGTATTATGTAGAAAGTAGCACCTTTATAGAAAGAAGGAAAAATCCTACATTCTTCATACATGCTTTTGTAAAGAAGGATCAATTCTCTAGCTAAGTAGTTGTCACTCCTGTCTAGTTTTTGAGGATCTGTGAGGATCCTCAACTCTTTCAACTAAAGCCATCAGAAACTGAAATATACTCCTCCAAGAACAGAGGCAATAAAAATCTGTTAATGGAAAGTGTAACGTAAAAAGCCTGCTTCTGATATTTTAGTCAGGCTTGTTTATGTGCTTTCCTCATAGCTCAGAAGCCAGAACAACTGGTAATACCATATTCCTCTAACTACAGTTTTAATTCATTTAGATTTTCTTCTTTGGTAACGCATGGGATTAATGCTGTTTAAAACAGATAACAATACTTTTTGAAAAAGAGACAGTGTGCTCTGCCAAGACTGAACATATGTCCAGAGAAGCAACTGTAGGGCTTGTTTAGAACAGCTTTTCACCGGTTACAGTAGACTACAACAACACTCCTCAACTTTTGATCTGTAGGTTTCAGTGGGGTCTCAGTAATATTAAGAAAAGCAAGCCTCCTCCTATTCAACTCACCACAAAAAGGACAAATGTCAGGCATTTGAATTTATTTTTTCCTTAAAAAAAAATAATCAGAAACCAACATAAGAATTAAACTCGGAGTATGTAACAAATTTCAATAGTACCTCTTGATGCAAAAGAACAGAACTAAGATACCAATGTCAGATCAAGAACAACAAAAAAAAAAACCAATAAACCCCTTTGTTAAAGCTACAGAATCCTCATGGAAGAGTAGGAGGGAACAAGAGAGTCCCAATAGACAGGAGGTGCGTACAATCGTCTACACAACTGAGTTACAGTAGCAACATTCACAGATCAGAAATAAAGGAAGCAGAGGCATACTAGGTTAGCAAGAGTCCACTTGAAACCTACTCCTCAAGCCAGGATGGGCATCAGCACAAGCGATAAAGTAACAAAATTTAGAAGGTTTTCCTGTCTTGACAAGAATTCAGAAGACAGGTCAGAAACAAAGGGGAGGATAATAATTTTGTAAAATAAATTAAAAAAAAAAAAAATCAGAAGCAGGAAGACAGTGATACCATTTAATCTGCTTAAGTCATAAGAAAGAGCAACAGGAAAAACAAATTTAATTTGAATGAGCTTTTAGTAATAGATTTAGCAAAAAAAATCTCCTAATAGAACTGAGAAATGCTACAAGATGTCTTTTAAGAAACAGTGGTAGAACAAGCAGATGTACAAAACATCATGCACAGGGTGATGCTGAAAATATAGGAGACTGGAAAAGGATCAGGAAGAAAGTTTGTGACAAAGAAGTTTTGAAATGGTTTATTGACATTTCTACTAATAGACAAGGTAAAACTAGAGAGGAGCAATTTTGCTCAGTTTAGGTAACCATGACATGCCAAGAAAGGCTACAGACAGAAATATTCCAAAAGGTTACAAAATACCCCTAAAAGATAAACAAGAATGCATACTGGGAACATCTATCAAAGATTTATAAAATACAGAATTATACATTTTATAAGTTTTAATTTTTAATTATTAAAGAAGGGGCCTTTGACACAGAAGACAACATTGAACATGCTGGAGTCATCTGCAAAAGGATAAAAAAGGACGAAGCAGATCAAGAGTAATAAGGAGGATTAAACTAAGACAAGGTTTAGATGCAAGAAGCAGTTATTACATTTCCAGAATCCTGAAGCAAGGAAAAAAAAAAAAGAGAGTCAAGAAATAAAAGAAAGACTGGAAAGCTAGAAACAAAAACTGATCTTGCTAATCTGCAAAGTGTTGAAATCAAAGGTGTTTTCTAGGGAAAGAAAAATGGGACACCATGGTAGGCAAACTTCTCTCCCTGCCCCTTACTCACCCTCCCCCCCCCCCAAAAAAAAAGGGTGTAGGGAAAAAATAAATACTGAGGAGACAGAAATTAGTATTTTGAGGAAAAGGAATATACAGCTTTGGACTAAAAACTACCTGCATATAAATCAGATGGGAAATAGAAGATGGATGATTCTGTTTAACAGCCACCATTCACTTCTGAAAAAGCATTTCAGTTCACAGGAAAATGAAAAATCAGTTCATCTGAAGTCAGAACCCAATTTTAGGGTGGTAAATTTAAAAACAACAAGCCAACCCTCCACAAAAGAAACACTGCCAACATTCCCCTCAGCACCTGGTACTAAACCACAGTGCCAAAGAGCAGTATTATGTTGTTCTGTTCCATAGATGATCCATTTGAACTTTAATCCTCTTTCTGCAAGTCAGAGCTGTTAGACAGACCCATTACTGGTATTAAACATACAAACACTTGTGCTGCACAGCAGTTTGACACGATAATTCGATAATTCAACCACTGATAAAAACTGCTAAATATACTCCTGAACTCAGCCTTGCTACATCATGTCAAAAGTCTCTGTAAATAAAGATTTCCAGAACAAGTAACCTGCAAGCAAGTGGTTAATAAGACTGTATTAATCTCAAAGCTGTTATTCATGTCTGTCTTTAGGTCTTGAATATTTTAATCGGTTTTTAGATTGTATTTAATTGCCACCTCAGTACTCAAAACCTGTGGAAGAGTTTTAATGGCAAAATTAAAGAAAGGTGATTTTAGTAAAAAAAGCCTTCCAGAAGGAAAACACAAAGTCACTGTAAAATTAAACTATATTTCAGCAAAATTTTGGCCATGAGAATTTTAAGTTTCACGTGATTTTTAAGGAATTGAAACTGTCAGTCAAACACTCTAGTACTTGCTTCTCCTGATAACCATCGTTCACAGGAGGAGCTGGCATAGAGACTGAGCTCCTACCTACAGGAACTTCACTGTAAGAAACAACCAACCACTATCACCTCTTCTACACTCATCTAGATAGCAGTTTTCTTACAAGCATAAACAAATCTTGAATTCGCCCAAGAGTTCAGCAAACATTTCATGCATTCCTCAAGATTGGTTAAAGTTTAGAATCGTAAGGTGCAAAGAAATTATAAAGACACATCATCCTGCAGTACAGGTAGCTCTTCTTGGAGGGGTCTGTTTTACTAGAATTGCTTTATGGCAACAAAATAATCCTGTGGTTTGTTTTGATAATGAAGGCAGTGGAAATCAATTCACTGAAGGCTTCAACAGAAGATATTAACTTGAAAGAATAAAAGATGATTTTCCTTGTTTGAAACCTGGCAGTTAATTCATGTTGACTGCATTCAGTTTTGTACCCACATGTCAAGACCAATAAATCCTTGAATAATTGTATTGTCTGTGTTGGGTTGTACTTTCTGCTATCACACCCATCAGGAAGCCTTGTTTTTTCCCTTTTGCTCCCATAAAAACTCCTTAAGAGCTGGAAGTCTATACAATGAATCATGGGTTGATACTAATTTATTTTATCCCTTTAGATACATATTTGCAGACACAAAAGGAAAAAAAAAAAAAAAAAAGGACTTCTGCATTTTACAAGCATCTCATTCACAGCAATTACAGCCAAGTCAAAACTATATCGCTTCAGATTCCAAAATAAATTATGAAAATACCACAAACTGCAATATTCAAATATTCTTATTCATCTAAATACAGTTGTTTTCAAAGAATGCTATAAATTTCAGTATTAAAACCTGTGCTGCTTAGTGAATTTTATGCATTTTGCAAAGCACAAAGCAATAACAAAGTATCTGTTGGAATAAGACATCACAGGAACAAGCAATATTGTCTAGAGACTGACTAGACAGCTAACAGGATATCATATTTTGTGTCCTCCAATCACTTTTCTATAAAGGACATGAAAGTCAGTGACAACATTTCAGAGATTAAAGAGCTGCTGGTCACAAAGCTACTGTACTCTAAATTAGTTGCCACTGTATTTAATTGATACCCAAGAGTTCTATGTATTTAATTTACTCTAAGTCTCAAGACTAGAGCTGGGAGTTGCTCTTGAGAGCTTTTCTACAAAATTAAGAGTAACAACTTTTGTGTTCATAGTGCAAAACCCCAAACATGTTTGCCTATTTATTTTTGCACATGGAATAACATTCATGTATTTTTAATTTGTGATTGATGGGAGAAATACAAAAGTTGCTCAAAGCCGAGACAGAAATAAAGCCCTTCCCAGGATTATGTAATAGAAAAAAAAAACAAACCCCCCCTCAGCAAAATCAGTAAATTAGCACCCCATTAAGTATATGAAAATTAACACCTTAAATTCCTCTGTGTTTGGTTATTTTTCTTTATAGAAAGCAAAGGATTCACAGAAAGCAAGACAAAATAACCTGGCAGGAATATTAAGTCTAATAGCAAAAATGCTAAATAAAGGTTTGTATGAAAACCTACTCTTCTTTTATGCACCTAAGATTGTAGCTGGTTGTGTCTTTGGGGTTGGGTTTTTCTACTTCCACCATTAAATCTCTTTTTTTTTTTTCTGAGCAGATCTTACCCAAAATAATTAACAGCTGGCAGAGAACATAATGGTATTTAATACCAGTTGAGTAGTTCTCTGAGCAGTTACCTAACAAGCCATATAACAAGACATATCTCCATTGCACGATCTAGATTGTTCTCTTCTTCTTTATAAAGCTGAGTTGATTTGCTGGAAAACAGGATTTTTTTCTTCCTCTTTAGAACTCTTCTGGTTATGCTTCACTGACAATCATAGTTCTATGCATGTTTAGTATTGCATTTCATTCACAAAATTAACACATTAGGTAAGAAAATACTCAATCAAGTTCTTAGTTTACTGCAATGTAAATTCCTTAACAACAAATTAGTATAAGAACCGAAAAATAACAGAAAAATCCATTTCTGATTACTAGATTAAACCAAGTTTTCAAAGAACACCTAACCGTATCCCAGACGGGATACTATTGTCCTAATAAGGTTGCTTCTACAGAGTTTCAAATAAAAGAAATAGTGATAATTAAAACAAGACAATTAACAGCACTCTTAAGTGCAACTCCCATGATGATAGCATACATCTGACTGAAAAGCTGTTTATATAATTAGATGGGTATTTACATTCTACCAGGTTCTAGTGTAAGTACTAGCTGAAGGACCAGCTGTAGAGTCTCCTCCTCTGGAGACATTCAAAACCCACCTGGATGCATTCCTGTGTGACCTAATCTAGGTGATCCTGCTCTGGCAGGAGAGTTGGACTGGATGATCTTTTGAGGTCCCTTCTAATCCCTAACAGTGTGTGATTCTGTGACAGTTTCCTTTACTTGAAAGTGTACCAATTGTACTGATCTTACACACAGTGTCTGAAGACAAAACAGATTCTGTCTGATGATCTCCAAGGTTACAAAGCAATCAATTACAATTGCTTTAATTCAATACACTAGTATTCAAAGAAGATTGTGAAAGCAAAAATTATGCTAAATTTCAAGCCCTACTGACAAAATCTACAGCTGCCTGCAAAAATTATCTTCAAGTTCTTTCCAAGACAGAGACCTGAGGACAACTGCCATCTTGCATACTTTTGTCATAGGCTAAAGTGTTTCAACCAACAAGCTTTTTCAAACAGGCTATGACCAAAAACCTGGCTGGATGGCCGAGCCCAAAGAGTTGTGGTGAATGAAGTTAGATGCCGTTGACAGCCAGTCACAAGTGGTAGTCCTCAGGGCTCAAAACAGGGGCTACTTCTCATTCATATGTTTATCAGTGATCTGAACAAGGGGACTGAGCGTGCCCTCAGTCAGTTTGCAGACAACACCAAGTTGTGTCAGAGCACTGATCTGCCTGGAGGTAGGAAGGCTCCACAGAACGATGTGGAGAGAAGAGATCAATAGGCTGAGGCCAACTGTAAGAGGTTCTGTAGGGCTAAGTACCATGTCCTGCACTGCCACCCCCTGCAACACTACAGGCTTTGGGACAAGTGGCTGGAAAGCTGCCTGGTGGGAAAGGGCTCAAGGGTGTTGGTGGCCAAGGCGGCAAACACCATCCTGGCTTGTATAAGGAATAGTGTGGCCATCAGCTTTGGGCCTCTCTCTACATGAAGATATTGAAATGTTGGGAACATCTCTAAAGAAGAGCAACAAAGCTGGTGAAGGGTCCAGAGCACAGGTCCTATAAGGAGGGGCTGAGGGAACTGGGGCTGTTTAGTTCAGAGAAAAGAGGACTAAGAGGAGACCTTATCCTTTTTTACAACTACCTGAAAGGAGGGTGTAGCCAGGTAGGTGTCAGTCTCTTCTCCCAACTAACAAGCAACCGAACAAGAGGAAATGGCCTCAAGTTGCACCAGGGAAGATTTGGATAGGATATTAGGAAAAATTTCTTCACCAAAAGGGCTACCAAGATTTGGAATTGGCTGCCCAGGAAAGTGATTGAGTCACTAACCCTGGATGTATTTAAAAGTCATGTAGATGTGGTGCTTAGGGACAAGGTTTAGTGGTGGACTTGGCAGTGCTAGGTTAACCGTTGGACTTGATGATCATAAGGGTCTTTTCCATCCCAAACAATTCTGTGATTCTATGATTTGCTCTAAAGGTTGTAAGACTCCTTTTAAGGAACAACAGCTGTAAGGAATCACTCTCATTCATCTACTTGCTACACAAACTAGGTCCCAGGACAAAAGTAAGGATTCTAGGTACTACCACAGCACTATTTCTTAATAATATTAAAAGAATAAGAAGCAAGGCTTACAGTCTGACTTTCAGGAAAGTCCATCTTCAGCAATTTGTGAGCACATTCTTCAAAGTCTAAGCTGCAATAATAGAAAAAAACAAACACTTCTCATTATCTGTGCAATACACACTATGCTAAAAAAATTCCAAAAATATACTGACTGTTGGTTCTGAAACCTCATGTGCTTTGAAATAAAATTACATTTGCAAAGTTGTTTGTTTTATTGGGTTTTTTGGTGTGCTTTCTTTTTTCAAAACAAGCATTTTGTATTTCATGTGTTTGTATCTGAAAAATCAATCCAAAGTCACTACATTTGCAGACAATGTGAAAACAAGGTTACTTGGGTAATCACTACTATTGCATCATCTTAAGCACAAAAATGTGAGCTCATGTCACACATACTGAAAAACACTGAAATCCAAGCAGTGTACATAAGCTCCAAAAACAGTATATACCACACTCTCCTCTTTGCAGTCTCATTCTCACACACTGAAAGCCTTTGGCTTCCAGTCCCTCCTCCACCCAAGTGTAAGATGAACAAACTTAAGTACAGCAAGAACGCATTCAGTAGTAACTAAGAAATATACGAGCCTTTCATACATCTCAGTATGGTATTAAATTTGTATGTCTAACAATCAATACCACAACTACATTACCACACTCCTCACCCAGGTTCAGACCTGCCTACTTTGAATGATGGAACTGAGTGGCATGCAACAGATTAGTATCTCCTTTTACCCAGGTGACAAAGGATTTACACCACTGTGTTTTGATTATTTGTTCCATGTACTACAAGGGGATTTCACTCTGAAGATGAATACAACTACCGTATACTTCAGTATCTGTATACTCATTTTCCAAACAGTTCAGATGGTAACATGCCTATATTGTACTACGCTGCACAAGTGGAGAAACTCTACAGCACCTCTACTCTAAAAGTGCCCCAAGTTTTCTGAAGAAATGTTGTATAATCTGAAGATCACTGACTTCTGTTTACTCAGAAAAATCTTGATTACAGCAATCCTCATGGGAGAGTCCCAGTGCACTACTGAAACACTGTGAACAAACTGGACTTACCTTAGAATGAAAATTCGGGTACCCATTTGCCAAAACAGTCTGCTTTATACAATTAGGTCATGCTCCATAAAGAACATTTCCCTGCCCTTTTTAATTTTTTTAAATGCAAAAAAAAAATATATATATATAATCACTCAGTAAAAAAAAAGAGTAAAACAGAATTCCAGATCATCCTTTTCAAAAGAACTACATTAGCAGGTGTAGAAATTATATTTACCTTGACTGAATAGCAAGATAAATTGTACGACGGAAGGAGACCAGGTTAATTTCTGTTTTGTCATGGACAGTAACCTTCTGACCTGGGAAAGAAAAACATCACTTTGTAGAGAGAAAAACATTAAAGGCAGATAGATGTAATCTCTTTGAACAGTTCCAGTTACTGAGTCTGTGGCACACTGTATGATACTTTTCCTAGAAAAGTTGAAGACTGTTTACCTGGTTTATTTATTATTGTACAAAGAAGGAAAGAAAAATCCATGTTTGCCTCATCTGTAACTAGCCAGTAAATAGAGATACTGTTTTAAGAGAATAACTAGGCTTTGAAAAGCCTCTCACTTGACTCAAATGCTGCAAACTCTGGGTTTAATATTTTTTGTCTACATTATTAGCAAAGTATTTTCTGCATACTGCAACTACACAATGCTTTATGTAGCATTTTATTATAGTCTGTGTTTCTGTTATGCATAGGATCAATGTTACAGCATTCTGCAAAGTTCTGTTTTGCCCTGGAGCCAGTGTGGAAAAACCCATTCCAAACAACCGCGGTTGCAGGAACACCTTAATTCCTAAGACATTCACTATTCCTTCATTCTTTTAAAGTCTGGCAATAGCAAAAATGATGAAAAGTTATGTGAATTCTCCAGTCTTCCACCAGCCTGGAAATTGCTCTTCTGGGCAAAACTCCAGCATACTGGTGAGGAAGTCCATTCCCATCACACCACAAGAACAGACCTTGGCTGGCTTTTTGGCTACTTGCACAGCCTGTACAAGCATTTCAGTTATGCTTCTACATCAGTTTTTTTCCCAGGGAATCAAATGTTTTCTTTGAAATGGTGTAAAAGCCAACTGCTTCTACTGGGGGGTGATCTGAACTAAGTAGTGAGATATGAAGAATATAAAGTTGTAAGAAAACCCATTCTGATTTTGAAAGTGATTTAAAAATATGGTAGAGCACTAGGAAGTGTCCATCAAGGTTGTCTCCACTGTTTCTTAAGGAAGTGTTTTAATATTTATTTTGATTGTCTTATGTTTGCAAGCTTGTTTTGTGTGAATTCAATACAATCAGGACAATCATGGCAAAGGTGCTTTCCATTTCTGACCTGTGTTGAATGCTTTCTTCTAAACTCTTTTTTACTGTTTGCAACTAAATTATTTTCAGATCTACGTGTTTAAGATTAAAACATCCCTTAACATTTGAACATTCTTAAGTTTTGCAAAGCATGTAAGAAGTTACATTTTTCTATCCTTTCAGCTACAGCCAATCACTAGAAAGGTGCCAGTCGTATACTTACCATCTTCATCCTCCTCTTCATCTTCTTCATCTTCCTCACTACTTCCAGCCTCTTGATCTCCTTCAGATTCGCTGTCACCTTCATCAAGAATTTCTGAAAGAGCAATATCCCAGATTAAAGGACTATAGACAAGAGTAGTTTCATTACCAAAAAACCTGATCCAACACCTAAGAGCTACTGGAGCACATTCTCATAAGGAGAATGTGGCAGAGCCAAAAAAACCTGTGTCATAACTGAATGAAAATGTAGCTGGAGAAATGATACTGAAGAACCTAGTAGGAATACATTGGAAAGGTCTATGATCAACTGAGAGACACAAATATCTCTACTGTTAAACAGTAAAACTTGGTAACAATAGCTAGGCAAGTAACTGCTCCATGTTTGTAAATATGTAAGTGTTGTATATAGAATGTGTATAAGCACAACACTCCCCTACCTTTCTTCAGTGTCTTGTATTTCTCTTCATTCTCCATAAAGTTTGGATCCATCTTGAAAACATCTTTGGAATAAAAGAGAATCTTTATTTAAAATACAAAGTTAAGAAAACAATGACAACAATCCTAAATTTGTTTTCATGGGGAATGCAATCACACAATTATCTTCTGTTTCCGACTTACTGAGAACATCCTCTGGGTTGTAGTCATCTTCTAATGGCAACATGTGAGTAAACTGATCCTCCTCTTCCACTAGATCTAATCCCTCTGGAATGATTGGGTGATCCTTGAAGCCATCCTTCCGTACAGCAAACATGACTTCTATCATATACTGAACACGCACATCAATTTTAGATTCATGCAGAATGTGGCGAAGACGGTCAAAGATCGCTTTGGAGGGAAACAGAAATGTAAAGACATTTACATTGCTGGCTTTGACTGGGACAGAGAAAGTTTTATTCATAGTATCTAGTACAGGGCAGCTTTTTGGATTTGTGCTGAAAGTGGTGTTGATAAGAGAGAGATATTTTCATTATTGCTGAGTGGTGCTTACACAGAGCCAAGACCTTTCTTCTCACATCATCCCACCAGCGAGCAGGTTGGGGCTGCAAAAGAAGTTGGGAGGGGATGCAGCCAAGACAGCTGCCCCCAGCTGACCAAAGGGATATTCCATACCTCATGGCATCACACTCTGTATGATGTAGCTGGGAGGAGTGATCACTGCTCAGAAACAAGACTGGGAATCAGGGGTTTTTTCCCCCCTTCCACAGGTGGTGAGCAACTGCATTTGTGCATCATTTGCCTTTTTTTGTATGTATATATATACACATATAATTATTATTGCTATTCACTTCTTTCTTTATCCTATTAAACTGTCTTTATCATGAGTTTTGGTTGCTTGGGGAGGGTTGGTTGGTCTTTTCCTTATTTTTTTTCCCCCCCTTTCTTTTCCTTTTTTCTCTCCATTCTCCCCCAATCCCACTGCAGAGGGAAGTGAGCAAGCAGTTGCATGGTGCTTAGCTACCGCCCAGGGTTAAGACATGACAACATGAAAAGGATTTACTATTACAAACATCAAAAAGGCAAATGTTCTGGCTGATTATACTTACCATTAATACCTCTAGGAGAAACTTCTGTTAACTTGAGCCCACTCTCTTTAATAAATCCAATTGCTACTTCAATACTGTCATCAGTAGGCCTTTCAAGAAGCAAAGTGAGCATTTCCAAACATAAAACCTCATGTGCCTATGGAAAGAATATGATGAAAGAATTTGAATGTACAATGTTATGCTATTATTAGTCATTTGCTTGATGGAGCAGTGTAGCTTTTGAGAGTGCCATAACGCTTCTTTTATCACATACACAAGGCAACAGTAATGGGACAAAGTTCAAGAGGAGGAAATCAAAATCTCAAATACAACTTTACCACCTGCAAAATTTTACACCAACTTTGAGGTGAATGTGACTATACTGTTGAAACAAACAAGCAACAAAAAAACATTTTGCCATTAATAAAAAAAAATAGAATGCATGCCCAAGAAACTAAGAAAACAGCACTTACATTACTGAAACTAGTTTTAAGTACACTGTGTCTATAATCAAATTGGGTCTTCCAGGATCAGGCATAAAAGTAAATGGCACATCTCAGATCAGTTTCCTTTTTACCAGAACATTGTATATTTCTAGCACATTACTGAAAACACTGCTTCTTGCCATCATTTGAATTGGAGTATCCTGACTTCTAACACATAAAGGTGGTATGAATCTAGCTCTGCCTACACAGATGTCAATTTTGCAAGAAAACTGTTTTAAGATCTGTGGGACAGAACCCAAGATGCAGCTTTGGTTTGCATCAAGATTTGTCTGAATACTAGCCCAAACACAGTTACAAAGTCTAGGGAAGCTCTGGAGTATAAATGCAATGGTAAGCTACAGTAACTGCATAGGCACTTACAAATGTGTTTTCTTAAAAGGCCCTGAACACTGGCAGCAGACGTTAAAAGGAAACCTGAACTCAGATTTTCAGTAGCCTTTAGAACAGGAAGAGGATCTTCACTTAGGCTACTGCTGTCTTGAAACTAAAGAAACAGCCATGCAGGGTTTGGGTTGAGCAGAAACGTGAAACAACATACCACATTCTGATTCATCAAATGTGCAACAAACTTTGAAGATGTTAGACAGAGTTGCTGGAAAAAAAAAAAAAGAAAAAAGGAAGTTTTGACACATCTTATACAGAGGAAATATTTACTAAGATTTGTGCATCACTCAATCACATTAAATTGTGAAACTATTTTGGGATACTGATAGCTGTTTACAATTAGGACCGCACACTTCCAAAGGAAACTATCCTAGTATCAACCCAGAATAGGCTGTCAAGCTTTATGATACTCTAATACCACTGTCTTTATTGTACTAATGATAGGTCCCAACCCCCAGGTCTTGGCCATGTTTCTTTCAAGTATTTAATCTGAACACACCTGACACCAGGTTAATGCCGCAGAATTACACAAGGTTGAGTCTCTCCGCGTTTCACATACCTTATCATTCCTGCGATACCCTTTGCGAAAGTTTAGTATCAACCTCTTGAGAATCAATTCACCAATATTTGGAAACTTTGAATTGATAATTGCCACAAGAGCTGCATAAACATGGGTAAAAATTGGAGAGGCACTCTGAGCTTGCAAAATGGATCGAGAGAGCAATCCCCTGTAGAAAAGGATGCAAGTTTCAGATTTTTCTGGTAATAAAACATTCAATGTTTTTAGTCAGTACTTATTGCAATATACTATTGCATGGCTGGAACATGAGAAGATACCAGATGGTCATTTTCAAACTGTTATTTGTGGCATCACAGTTTTGCAAAATGTGCTACCTAAATGTGTCTAAGACAAGAGATTTTTAAACGGACATTGTACCTTTCATTAAATATTGTTTCTATTAGAACTATATTTGAAAACATACATTTATGTATATGTCTGTATAAGTGTATATTTGAAAGCCTTACAGAAGCACAGAGGTCTTCATCTTGCATCCTACAATTATACCTCTAACACCAACACAGGCTCTTCTTGGCTTTGAAATCTATATGACTTTCTTTTCCTCAGTTGAAAAAACAAAATCCTATTTGTGACCAAAAAAAATACCTGCTCTGCAACTATCTATAAAAAACCCCAGAATTGCATTCTAGTATAACAACTTAAACAAGCAAAACAAACTTCTAAGTACAAGCTGAAAGTGGTCTGGTTCAGATCCTATTTACCCTCTAGTTAAAAAAAAATCAGAAAAGCACTTTACAGCTTCATAAAACTTCTGTGTCATTAGTTCTATGTGCACTTTTGTGCAAAACTGGAAGTAAAAGTGAACTAGAAGAAGGAAAATTGTGTAATTTCCCATCTATGTTATTTTGAAATGTATAGACTTAGAACCCACACACAAGAACTTCCAGAGACAAGTATATTCTAAAAAACATTCAGTAAGCTCATTTTGAAACTAAAATTATTACTGCTTGCATGAAAATAAAGTTTTGAGAACATGAAATACAGGCAAGTACAAAGCAGTTCTGTAACAGACTATTCATTTTTACTTTTAACAGTAACCACATTTAGGAACTATGTGCTTACTCTCTGTTGTTATTTTTATGCTATTTACAGGATTCTGATCTTCCCATCAGGTATGCCATACATGAAAGCAACACATTCCTTAGCTATAAGGTCCTCAAATAACAGTGATTGTGACAGAAAAAGTATTGTTGTTTGAAATGTAACAGAATTATTTCTGAATATTTTGTTCAGAGAGGTTTATGGTGGTGGTGTTTTGTTTTGAAATGCCAGCCAATCTACAGAAACCATACTTTCCTAGGCCAGCACATTTAACTCCAAATGATATCAAAATAAAACCAAGGAAAGTCATCACATGCTACCTGTACTGATCCCAAATAGCATTACAACAATAAACAATCCAGCCAGATTACCTGTAGTAGAACTTTTGCTAAAAGCTGGCTACAAATATTGTTGGTCCCAAAGAACAAAAACATGGAATACAAAAAGTACATGGAGACACACCTGTAAATCGCAAGTCGCTCAAGTAAGGGCAACACAGACCATCGGTTCCACCCTTATCTCTCCATGTGTACAACCCCTCCTCCAAGTAGGGGACAGGACAATATAGCCTATGGCTAATTTTAAAGTCTGAGTAACATACATACACTGCACACAGCACAGTGATGTACACATGGACAGTATCTATACTGACAGAAAAGCTAAAGAACTGTTTTAAAATACTAAGACTTACCTTCCCCGGACAATGTTTTCCTGAAGGAGCTCATGAATGATATTTTCTATATTAGAAACGTTCACTTTATTGACAAGACCATTGATAGACTTCTTCAAGGCTTCCCAACTCATCCTCTGATATGCCAAGCTATTAGAAAGGTTATCACAAATCATTAATGAATTTGAAGTAGCAGCAACTGTATAGATATAAAAAACTCAAACCCAAGTTGCAATGAGTAAAATAGGTAAGAAAATACTAACTGCACAAGCAGGAAGACTAGTTCACAATTGCTCATTTAACTAGGAAGTCACTGACCCAATACAATATACCAAAATGTAATTCGCCACAGGTATATGATATAACCCAGTTTTCAAAGATACTCCAAAGAAAATCTCAGGTTATGTTCTGTATCCCCCTTTTCCATTTAGACTTTGCAGCAGAAGCAGGTACAGTCATAATCCAATTCTCTTACTCTCCTTCTGATAAAAATATACATTCACAAGAATTATCACAGCCCTCAAAAGGTATCCCATTTCCACAAACTTTCACTATTCACTAAAAATCCTAGTATGTTGCTTTCAACTCACCTATTTTTATCAGTGATTTGCTCTTGCATCATCCTGAGCTTGGCAGGTGGAATATACGCACCACCTGTGCGAGTAAGGATTGGATCCACTTCTTCTTTCTTCTTCTTTGAAGTGGTGTCATCGTGAGCAAGCGAGCTCTGGACTGTTGACTTCTCGGGACTCCTACGATCAGGTGATGAGTATCTCCTCTGCTTCCTTCGATCAGATTCTCTCTCCTCCCATTTCTCATAGTGCCTGTCTCTCCCCCTTTCCATCCTCCTAAAAAAGGAAAAGAACCAAGAGGGTTTGTGAAACAAAATTCACATTTTATTCCTTAAATTTAATATTTTATTACTGATTAGGAAAGGGCTTGATACTTGCCTTCCATCTGAAGTTCTGTCATCATAATAATCCCTTCTTGAATATTCCTGATCATACCTGCTGTCATCAGAGTACCTTCTCTTTCTGGGATACGGCAACCTGTCACGCTCTATATCCCTATTTGCAACCCAAACCACAAAATTCTTTTAGTCTTAGAAAAGCAATATTATTAGTATGTACTTACAATACATTACATACATATTAACTGTGCCACTTCTGCAACCTCAGTGTCAATACATGTCATTCAAATAGGAGATGCTTTTATAAAAATTTGTTGTCAGCAAAAACCAACCAAAAACCAAGGAGAAGCACTGTAAAAGGAAGCTCCTCCTGGAACTTAAAATTAAATAATAAATGGGAATAACATCAAATACCAAAGGTAAATTCAGCCTTGTGCACTCCTCAGAACACATGCATTTATTTGTTTCCCCTACTTTCCTCTGTGTAGCATGAAACAGTACAAGAGGTTTACTACATGAGGTTTCATTCTAATTAAAATGTAAAAATAGAAGTAAACTGGTAAAAGTTCATCTCATGCCTCAGTAGACTGCACTTCAAATGTTATTTCTCTACCTCCTGCTGGCATCAATAATCTTGCTCTAAAATGACAATTGTGGTATCAACAATATGCAAGTCCAAGCAAAAAGCTGGAATCTAATTTCCATTTTCAGTCCCATGACAATTTAACTGAATGCTAAGGATTTTTTTAAAACTAAATCTTTAAAACAGATCTATTTAATTACCTCTATACTGACAGTCAAGTATTTTATTAAGCCTACATTTAGTTTTCACTGCTACGATGTTACGATGATATGTAAGAAGAGGAGCAGCTGAATTATTTATTTCACTATGTGAGATATATACACAGAATTGTAGGGTACGTATATCAAATCGTTCTACCTGTCCTCTGGAGACAAACTTCTATGGCGTGAACTGTAGTTTTCCTTCCTTTCATAACTGGAACCATGCTTTAAGAAAACAAACAAAAAAATCAAGCTCCAACATTATATGTTAATTACTGTGAGCATATGTATCTGCAGATCAGTGTTCTTCACCTAATAAAGCTCATGGCAGTCAGTTACGACAAGGAGACCTGGTTTTAAGTAACAAGTAGTTAAGCAGCTGGAGTCCCTACTACAGGATGCTGCAGGTCCCAAATGCTTACACGGGTTCAAGAGACTGGACAAACACTGAAGAAAAATTCACATGGTTTACCAGAGAGATCATCTGTCCCAGGAAGCTGCAAACAGGCAGAGACCAGGAGAGTATGTGCACAAGTATTTTTATGGTTGCCCTGTTCCTAAACTTTTCAAGGTATTTGCTATCAATTTAACTTTAGTCTGCCTTTCCTTCTTCCATATACCATTTTACACTCCGTGGCACCACATGCAGTACTATTAACAGAATTCAACCACTTCCTGTTTGAAGAAAGTCTTTCCTCTCTCCTAAAGATCCTCTTTATTGCACAAATTTCCTTACATCCCTCCTTTCTACTAACCATGATTTATTTTCTCATGAGTCATTCCTATCTTGATACAGTCTAAACATCTATGTTACACTGTTCCACTTGACAGAGCCTGGAAGTAAATTTTATTCTAGATTTTTTTTTTTCCTGTTTGTGGTAAACACGTAGTTCACAGCAAACTCTGTGGTCTGAACCATGACATATAAATGGAGTCCTACACACAAATCAGAGTATGGCAGCACCTGCAACACACATAGAAAGACATGGGCCTCACCAAAATGGTTCAAAACTACTTTGGGGTAAAGCTAAGAAGCATCTTTTGATCGCTATACTTTCATTGTAAGGGTTCTCTTACAATGTATTGTTAACATATTATTGTCAACAATATTAAATAGTGTTAAATACTTAACAATATTTTACTGTTAAATGCTTAAATATAATTAATAGATAATACATTAATTATATTAATACAATGATATAAATTAATATATCATTAAACATTGTTAAATATTTAATATTATAAAAAAATCTTAAAGTATTATTGTTTTTTAGCACCAAAATCTCATTATATCAGCATGAAATAGGTAACTTCACCTTGATGCAGAAACTCAACAGAAGGACTTGTTTATAAAACCTGCAGAATTATTTTTTTTAGTGGCATTCTATCCATTAACACGCTGACACAGTAGGTTTTGACCCACCAAAGAACCAGTTAAAGCTGCTGGATTAGTAAAATACAATGACACCTCTTTCATAAGCAGACCCCAATGGACAGTTGTACCCCATGATCTCCAAAAACTTAACTGAAAAGTAGCTCTATTAAATAGCAAGTATGGTGTACTGTGCAAGTAAAATCAGTATTGACTGAGGCTTCCTAGAGAAATAATAGCAACACAAGGATCATGAGCATTATTTTATCAACAGTCTGATGAGGCTGACTTGCTATCACTCAAATTGAGGTGGGGCAGGGTGGGGTGTGTGCATACATACATGTAAATGCACACATATTTTGGTTTTAAGACCACTGTAAGTTATCCTAGAATACAATCTTCTCTAAGGTACATTTCTAATGCTGGGCTAAAACTATTCCCAGTATTATCTTTTCTGAACCAAGACAATGGCACAGAACAAATACGCTGCATCATTTACTGGGAGTATGCAGCCCTGCAAAAGAACACCCACCTGACAATTTCATTCCAGAGTTACATTATCTCTGATGGCAAAGCTAGTACAAGAAATTCCTGTATCCCCATCACGGTTTTCTTCCCCTTGAGATACTGATTCGTGGGACTGTACCATATAGCAGATCACCAAAATCATTCAAGGTTTAAACAAGTCCTTAAGTTCTTGGGGTTTATCCCCAAAATACTACAATGCAAGACTATCCTAACCTTCTAAGAAACTGGCAACACAAGTCTTTGAAGCACACAAGACAGTTACTGTATTTGAGTAATATTTAGCAGATGCCAAGAAGCAGGTCTTTTAGGGTGATCCATTCTCCTGAGTTCTACATCACCTGCCTTCGCCCAAGCAGACCCAGGAAGACAAGCGTTCACAAAACTAAAACAATGTTACAGAAGTATCTGTACTTGGCAGTTCTCTTGTCTCCTTGCAAAAGCAGCTGTTTGCTGAAGAACTTGTCACCCTCAGCTCTTTGGAACCAGGCTTTCTGCCAAGTCAGTCTTCTTCCTTGTTCATCTTGATTAAAATCATTAACAGAATGTGTTCAGTGTGCTTTCCCTAACTGGCTCACTTTGACAGATGAGGAAACACTACCACAAACACCAGATTGAGAAGCTATGACAAGTTACCAAACTATTCCTCAAGTATCCCTACTAAAAACACCTCCAGTCAGAAAAGCTGGAACCAAAAGCACAATGAAAGCCTATGCAGGGCTTAAAACACAGCAGAGAAACTCCACGGATTTGAGACAGCGTAATCTATCGCAAACAGTGTATTTGTGTATTTTACAAAGGTAACATCTCTAGACCATCATCTTAGCAGAGTAATTTTAAAACAAATATTTTCCTCTTGCTTTCCTAAAAAACATTGCCATCCATTCAGATATATACCGCAGTTTTAACTTTCACAGTAAGGAATACAGTTCCTACATTAACTGCTACTTCCTGCCTCTTCATCATCACATCAGTGTTCATGTTTATCACCTCTTTCCTCCATTCCTCCACACATTGATGTTCTTTGTTGAACCATCATTCAGTCACTTTTCACCAATTACTTTATCATTACATACTAATAACTTCCATTGTTAGGACAACAAGTGTTAGAAACAACAGTAATTGACCAACTTCATAGTGATACTTTGGTTGCAAAGAGGTGCTGTCAGTTACAGACATTGTTTGCTTTACTTTCAGGGCATTCTATTTACCACACCAGCTGCACCCCAGTAATACGGGAATAATCTAAGCCCACAATTTAGGTGTAAGAACACTTACATTTACTTGTGTCACCCGGCTCTTCATCTTGACTTCCTACTTTTTGTGAAGTTCTGAATGTGCAGCAATGAGACAATCCGAGGTGGAGATCAGCATATGAAAACCATTTCATCTACAACACACCAAGGACAACAAAAGCTTTCTATCCCACGCAGTGCCAGAACTTGTGGCTTTGACTTGCTCTTTACAGCTATGTTTCCATAACTCCTTAAAGCACAGCAAACAGGCCGTCTCTCCTCACTCCCCCGCCCCCACCCCCACCTGTCGCAGGCGGTAATGGCCGTAAAACGGCAGCCGGGAGCTGACCAGCACCACCGCCGCGGCCACTCGGAACGGCCAGCCATGGAACCCAGCGGCCAGGCCGCGGCAGGGGATGGCGAGGCCCCGCTAACAAACCCAGCTACAGGGAGCCCTGCCGCGGGGCGCCCGACCCCGGCCGCCTACCGAGCTCTCCGCAGGGCTCCGCAACCGCCCGGCCGCGTCCCTCCGCCCGCTGCCGAGCTGCGATCTGAGAGGGGAAGTCGCGACCACCTCACCCGCAGGCGGGTCAGCTCCAGGGGGAAAGGCCGAGAGAAGGCGCGCCGCACTGCCCGCGGGAGGGCTGCCACCAACCGCTCGCTGCCCGCCCAGCCCCGCACCTAACAACCGCTCGCGGCCCACGCAGCCCCGCACCTAGCAACCGCTCGCGGCCCACGCAGACCCGCACCTACCCACCGCCCGCCGCCGCGCACGACCAGAAACGCCGTCACTTCCGGCGGAAAGCGAAGCACAATGAGCGCGCCGAGCTCAAGCCCCACCCAGCGGCGGCGCTCGGGGCGCACGCGCAGACAGCCGCGGCTCCGCGAGCGGCGCTGGGTACGTGTGAGATTGCGGCCGCACGGGCCGCGGTGCACGACGGGAAACGCAGTCGGGCGGCGGCGGAGGCACCCCGCCGCCATCTTGCGGGCCTGGCAGCGGCCTTGCCGGGCGCTGCGGGGCGGGCGCGGCCATACCCTTGTACCGCCCCGCCTGTTATTGCGGCGAAAAATGTTTGCGGGGGCGGAATGACACCGCAACGCACACTTCTGTCACACGTCAGCTGCTGGTTAAATGCACCCTGGGACAGGACCAGGCGTTCGTGAGGCGTCAGGCTGTGCTGAGTTAGGGTGCTGGTGGGGCACCTGCTTGGGGCCTGGTTGCGCCTACACAGGGCTGGAGTAACCCAGTGCCCCGACTCCGAGAGAGGGCCTGAGCCTGATTGCAGGCACACACTTGTAAGCAGTGGAGGCAGTAATGAAATGCTTAGGGGGAGTGAAAGAAGATTGCAATGCAAGGCTTGTAAGTGCTTAGAGTTCTTTTTCAGCCCTTGTGAAATAAAGGAAATAAGCTCTTCGAGCACTTGGTAGGTGCAGGTTGGAAAGGCTTGAATTCATCCCTGAGCTAGGTGTCTCTCACTGGGACATTGATAACCAAGCTGTGCAGCAGCGCTGCGCACCACCAGTGTCTGTGCGCAAGTCCCTGTGCATGGCCATGTGCTGGGATGCAGTATTTGCAGAGGGGAAGAAGGTGGCTGTGAGGTGTCCTAGCCTTGTCTCCACCCCTGCGGCAGCCCAGGTGGCCAGGCATGTGCCTAGCATGTTCTAGCCTTCCTCTGCCACATGTTGCAGCCCTGATGCACTGCCTTGGGTTTGTAGGTTGGTGAGCCAATCTGAATGAGCTTTTAGTGGCAGTAGTCCTAAAACTTGGAAAACTTAAGTCCTTCCTAGTGTTTTGGAAAGACGGAAGGGACTTGGTTCTTTCTGCTGAACCACTCACTTAGGGTGCGGAATGACTTGAGAGGAGCATAAGGGCTCCATCTCCCCACTGTCTCATGATACTGGCCAGTCACACACCAGACAACAACAGCGGGGAAGCAGCATGCACAGCAAGAAAAAGTAGAAAAGCGTTATTTCCTGGAACTGTAGGAAAATGCTATTGAACCGTTGCAGAAAACTAGCTCATTCAACATACTACAAAGTACGGAATATACAATGAAATCAAAATGGCCTGCGAAAGAAAGCAAAATGAAGATGTTTCAAGAAAAAGACACAACAAACCCCTAAGTTTTGAAATTCAGTCACAGTTCTTTAAGAAAACTCACATAGCATTCCTATTCAGTGCCTATTTTTCAGGAAAATCCTTTTGATACCCTCCCATTGACTTACTCTGCAATATTTATTGCTTAGGCCACAAATTATAAGCTCCACACTTTTTTTGAAAGCCTAGTTCTCAGTATCTTCTTGCTACTTTATAAAATCACTTACTCTGAGGAATCCCTGCTTCATGCAGGCAGAAGCAGGACACAAGGCAAGAAATCGTGCATGCTTGTCTGATTTGTTCAAATAAAGGCTTGTTTCTTATACCCTGTCCAGGGAAATGACTTGCCTTTTCCCCCTGCTTCTTCCCTTAATGTTCTTAAGTTGCGTATTCCTCTGATCCTTAATGATACCACGTTTCTGGCTGTGGGAATGGAATAGCTTGTTTTCTCCTTGGCCATATAATTTCCATTCAGGACTCCTGAGTTATTTTTGCAGTTTTGCCAGTGACTTGTTGGGATCCATTGGGTTAATTTCTAATCTTCCTTGCTCTTCTGAGAACCTTTCTGTAGAACAGTGCAGAAAGCAAAGCTTCCTGGGGCGTGTTGGGGGGTTTTGAGATCTACTTTATATTTGATCAGAGTTTTGTGGTGCCTTTTTTCTTTTGTGGATGAAGCTATATAAATGCAATGCAATTAATATTTATAGTTGGTTTGGAGGGGTTAAAAATATTTTCTGTTAATGTTAATTTTTAAAACTATCAACTGAATTTAATAAAACTTTCTCAAGGTTGGAAAAACACTACAAGTTGGGTTTTTTTTTTCTTTCTGGTTAATCTGGTGCAGCAGTTTAAGTCTTGGGCACTGAGATTTGAGCCACCTGCCCTGCTCTTCTGTCCCAGACCATGATCCTACGGAAGGATAAGAGAAAAGGAGCATCAGCCCATGACTGAGATAACTGGGAATCCAGTGCAGCATTTTAACTCAAGCCCACTTTGGTTTAAACAAAGATACCAGTCTTTGCTCTCAAGGACTTGACGTGTTTGCAAAATGAGTACGAGCTTTTCCAAAGGCCAGTTGTGCCATCGTAAAATTGTGCATATATCCCACACCCCAGAGGTAACGGCTATTCTTATAAAGTCATAAAAGTCAAGACTCTCATTTGCTTTGCAATACAAAGAAAGATAATCAATAAAGCAAGAAATCCCTAATCACAACAAACACAGGGACATGTTAAGTAATAATAACTGGGAGAAGCACCTGATTTTTTTTTTCCAGCATATAACTACAGAATTTTATTTCTATGGCTTTCAAAATGCCTTGCAACTGTGGCGCTTACACAGGACACTGAAACCAGCATGTATCTGGAGGGCAGCACAGCTTCTGACACTCTCAATTCTCAAATGCTTTCACGAGATGCTCCATGAGCCCACTGCAAACACGCTGCCTGCCCGTGAGCTCTCTGTGGTTTCCCATTCTGCTGTGAAAGTAATCTTTTTCCTGACTCACGCTGTGTAAACAGGTGTCATCAAATAAAAAGGCATATGGCATCAGTGTGGCAGCGGCATCTCAGGAGAAGGATGTCCTGTGGCTGATGGCGCACGTACCATCGCTCAGGCTGTCCCTTCAAGCGCCCCAGGAGAGAGCAAACACGGACAGCTGAGCGCTCCCTCGGAGGGAGCCTGAGGACAGGCACGGGAAATAGGCAGTCTGCTTCGAGGTGTCTTCACTGGGAGGCAGCTGATTACCTCAGAGAAACAAGTTTGTGTTTTGAAAGCAGCTGAATAACACAGGCTGACAGAAATTGCACTCTTCAGTTTCTCTGTTTAAATGTGGCAAGTGGAGCAGGACTGGGAAGGTGGGATTCATTTAGCAGGGGAAAGGGCAGTTTAAGAGGAGCAGTGAAGTGAGTGTTTCCCTTTCTCTTTTCCTAATTTTATGCTTTTACTGCTGGATTATGGAGTGAAGCTCCCTTCTGCTCTTTTCTCCTCTGGTCTGCTCATCTTGCAGTCTCTTTTCTGCAGTGTGTCGCGCTTACACTTTATTCTTCATCTGGATGAATGGCGAATACCTTTAGTTTTATAGTGGGTCTAGTCTCGTGGTTTGACAACATGCTTTAAGAGATCTAAACTTAAATTCTTTGAGGGTGAAAAGACATGCACGTCCAAAGCCTGCACTTCGCAAGTGAATGCTTTAAGGAGTCGACAGCAGTGCAGTTGAATACCCCAGATCAGCCTTTTTGAATCTGCTGCACTCAAGATCCCAAATGTAGGGGGTCTAAAGCAGAGTCACAAGTCTGGTTTTTGACTTCGAGAGAGCAGGAGGAATTCAGGTGCATCCTCTGCTTGGTGTGTCTTGCACAGCTTCTTGCTTAGCATGTGGGCTGCCTTAATTGCCTGGGAAGCACTCAGGCCTCTGCGGTTGTGGTGGATGAAGCATCTAACTGTAGCAATCCTAATCACCCTGCAGGAGTCATGCAGCTAGCCTGTAAGCGTGAGAGATGGTGAGCATCTCCTGTCTCGATCTGAGTCTGAACTAAATTCTTGCAATTAGAATGGAGTGTGATTATGGAGTAGGGGAAAAAAACCCCCACCCAAACCCCAAAGACAAAAACACACAGGGAGGAAAAAAAAAAAAAAAAAAGGGCCCTGCAGAAGTGTATGCTCAATCATTGGCCCTGTGTGTATGTACAGGTAACCCCAGTGACTGCACAGAGCTGCCCCACGTGCAAAGAGCGGGTCCCCATGTACCAGCACCTGCACTCGGTGGAACCAGTCACAGCATGGCAGGACTCTGTTCAACCCAGCACAGAAACCTTAACACCCACACCCCCAGTTCCAGTACAGTGCATGAAAGCAAGAGTAGCTTTTGAACATTATTAAGCACATGCTGGAAGAAACTGCACGGGAGCGCTCTGACTACAGCTCTGTGGAGATCACTGTCATACGGGTTTGTCTGTATTTCCAAGTTAGGGCATGTCTACTGCACAGAGCGAGTGGAGTGGAGACACATGAGCTGAGTTACCTCTGAACGAGCTAGTTCTTGTACCGGAAATTTTATAGCCACACTAAATAGAAATCTGTCCAATACACCTTGTTTCATTAGGTTAGCACAGTGATATGGATGGGCTAGCAGGCTCACATTGCTTCTGGTATCTGAATTAACTCACACCAAATACTTTATGTATATTTAAGACAGCAGTAATCAACATAGAGTGCTTCTGGTTTTTTTAAGCAAGGACAATGATAGACCAGACCTTAAAATACAGTAACATGCAATTCATACAAAATTAAATCAACATGAGAAGTTGTGCCTTCAGATAAAGCAAATTTAAAATATAAATTTCAACATACTGAAAATGCTGAAAGCAGTGGCAATTCAACTGAGACTAATAGCAATTAAACCAAACATAATCATAATCTTTGAAACCTGCACAAAGGGAGAAAGGATAATGTGTCCAACAAATTCATATTCATCAGCTTAATGTTGTGCATGAATACTCCATTAGTAAGCCACAGGAAACAGTTTTAGTCATGTTGTTTTCCCATGGCAGTTTTTGTCATTGTGCTTGAAATGATTCAAGCTAAGAATCATCCACACGCTGCACTCCCTGGACTGGCACCTCTCCTGGCATAGGCAGCTGCAGCTCCATCAGCTCCTAGTCCTCTGCAAACGAGCAGCAAAGGTCTGTATCTCACAGCCCACTGGCAGCACCTAACACTACTGGGAAAGCAACAGTAGCTGCTTGAGTATCTTACTCGGGTGGCTGATTGTTTGCAGTTGATAACTGCTTCATTGTTTAATCGAAGAATGATGGAGACTGGATTCCCTGCCTGCATTATTAGGAGTAAGGCATCTATAGGCAATTAATTCCTGTTCCAGTTAATGCGTGTGACCTTTAGCATGCTGTAGAATTTAAATTTGGTGTGAGGCTGAAATATGTCCAGATAGCCGTTATGATGCACCAGCTGTAGGACGTTACTCCACACCTCAGCTGACAAAGGAAAGCCCATCCTCTGTGGTTTCAGTATGAGGTTGGTCTGAGGAGGTCAGACAGAACAAAGCTGAACGTAGCCATGCAATCCCTTCTGCTGCCTTTCCTGTGGCAGCAGTCTCAGCTACGGCATGTTAAGGAGCAACATGTGTGAGAGAGAAGGAAGGACAGAAGGAAACTTTTACTTCACCTATATACTGGTGTTTCAGAGGGATCTCCTATCTATGCTGTGAACTCCCATCGCTGTTACACTGTAATTAATGCTAGAAGATCACGTATTTAAAATATTAACTCATTTAGTACCACAAATGGATGACATTTGTGGCATTCCATCAAAAATGTTATTTTTCCCAAGAAAACGCCGGCAGGCTCCTAGCTCGTTTGGAAGCCTCATCAAAGTAAAGCTATCCCCATGAGCTCTGTGGGTAGGGATGATCATATGTAGAACTTCCAATTTTCACTGTGTGAAAACACATGACATATGTTTTCTATTATTTTTAATGACAAGTCTCTCAACTGCTTCTCATAGTAGTCAAAAATCTGCTAAGCAGGTTCTTAGTCTGTATGCTAGGATTTCCTTTCTTTTAATTTTTTTCTTTGACAAGCTTCTAGTCCTGGAAAGAATCCCTGTCCCTTCAGGCACCTTCTATCCTCAAAGTGCCCAGAGTTAGCATGTTATTTGGGAAAGGAAAGCATAGCATATGCAGATCAGCATTAAAAAAAAAAAAATCCTTTTTCGCTCTCAGTTTTTGCTCATTCATGTGTTTAATGTTGCTTTCTTTGCTTGAAGTCAGGTCACTGTGGTCTGTGTGAACTGGTGCTCTGCCCTTAGGTCCACTTCGTACTTACAGCTGCAGAAGAAGCCTCCTGATTTTCCACAGTGATGAGAATTCATTAAAGCAAAGTGTTACTCCACCAGCAGCTCCCTGAAGAATAAGTCTGTGTCTGAAAATCTGAGGCTTTACCATGAACTGAACTGTGTCATCATTTGGCAGCCATAGATTATTTAGCAACTAAACCCCTTTTTTAGCAGCTAAAACCTTTTCAATTATGTTTCTGTTTCTTTATGTTGTTTGGGTTTTTTTTAACCTCAATTTAAAACTTTTGTATCTACTTGCCTTTAAAGAAAAAAAAAATCTCTGCAGTTCAGCAGAGCTGGGACAGCAGAGCCCCCTCACAGGGGTGCAATGTTCAGTGTCAGAAGGTGGGTTTGTGCTCAGAAGTTGTTGGGGAGGGTACAACAAATGTACTTTTCTTTTGGCCTACCTGCATTAAACCAGTGATTGTGTGGCATAATGCGCTGGTTAGTGGTTTGGGGGGTTGCCCCCACATTCTTTCCTAAGTGTGCAAAGCTTGTGATGTAATCCTGCTCTTACCAAAAGCTTACTATATAATATTACTCAAATGTTATGCTTTAAATAGAAAGGAAAAGTGACTGTAAAGATATCACAAACATGAATATTCCATCTATGCTGGAAATTGCACCTAATTTTTTTTCTGTACTAAGGACCAAGTAATGAATTGTTACATGCTTCTAAAAGTGTGGCTAAACGGTTAGACCGTTCTTCAACTTTGCTTTTCCAAGCCAGAAATGGAACGTACATGCTCTTCCCATTGTCTGTCTTTCACAACAAGTAAAAGAAAAAACAAAAGATAGTCCCCCGTTCCTTCAGTCACTTTTCTACTGTATTTTTATGATTATCTCGGAAGCCACTTGTGCCTTTAAGTAAAGGACAAGTTAGCGCAACTGCTTCTCTGCTACTGAACTGGCATTTGGAGCTTGTGTTCACCCTCCATCTATTTGGCCAGGCAGAGGGAAAGGCACTGGAGCTAGTGACTGCTTGCGCTGAATCTCATGCGATATTAAAGCATAAATACCTCAGGGTAGATGGTAAACAATAATGTACTGGAAAGGACCTGACTGTGTAGTGTTTGCCTTGTGACCTGAAATGTTAAAAACCCATGTGTTAACTAATTCTTCTGAATTTCTTCATTTTCTTGATAAGTCATGGCCCCGATGTCATGACAGAACACCCAGCTGTTGGCAGGACACTGAGCGCCCCTCAGAGCTCCTGGATCTTGCAGCATACGCAGCTACGGCAGTTCTTCTCAACAGGGAGGTAAAAACTTAGAAGGCTGTTTGAAAATGGAGTTTAAACACACTAACAATGCTGGGAAGACCTCCTGAAATATGTCAAAAAGAACTTTATTATACACAGAACAGTAACATATTTGAAAAAATAAAGGTGGGAGAGTATAGTAGCAAGAAAAGTAGCCATTAAATTCTAAACTTAAGCACATTTGTATTAAAATATTTAATTCCTCTGTAACAGCCAACTAGTGTTGGAGTATTAGACCCTGCACAAAATGTACAGTTCTTCCCTGTGTGAGATGGACATTTGTGTTCATGCTGAAAGTGATCCAAGGATTTTCCCCGACTTGTGCGTATAGCTGAGCCTTGCAGAGCCTTAACTTTGTCTCCCATCTCTCATACTTACCTTTTCAATCCTAGTTCTTATCAGAGCCATTGTTCCTTAGTTCTACCCAGAAGCCACTTTTTTCCTACATCAGAGCTTCTTCTGGTGATGTGTAATGGAAGAGTTAGCACCTTAATCTAGAAAAAAAAAGATACTTCAGTCAATAAAAAGAGATACACTAAATAAGAGCAGTTACATGGGAGGGAAAATGCCAGTATGTATGTAATCCAATATGATTTTAAACAAAATACAGAGTTTCTGTCATGTTTAAAAATATATATATATTTAAAGAAACAGTCACACAGAAGCTGGCAAAATTATGTGTTCAAAATAACAAAACCAAATGTTGAAATGTCAATGGTTCTTTGATAGTTTCACCAGTTGTAGCGTGGTTTTGCACACTCTGTATTCACTGATAGGAGCTCGTGGCCTTTTTCCACTTTACCTAGAGACAGATGGAAGGCCTGTTAACATTTTTTTCCCTTTCATATTGTTTAAAATCCCACTGAGAGCCGTGTTATCCAGGAGAAGTCACCATAACAAGACCCTTTAGAACTGCATTCATCGTGCCATGAAATGCTACATTTGTTAATTATCTTTTCTTAGTGCTATATCAGACCTTCAAATTAATAGCTGTTGCAAAGTATAGGCAAACAGTAGGTGCCTGACTTAATTAACTCCGACTCTGTGTGATGTGATTTGTGTCTCAGTGTTCCTTGTGCTAAAAACGGGCACTGCTTTTCCTAGGGCATCTGTCTGTGTTTCTCCAAAGAGCTGTGATACAGCAACTTTTGGGTGTAGACCACTTTGTTGTTACTTGATGATTTAGTTACTCCTGTGGCCTGCAGATCAGAAGCTCGATAAGCACCAGGGCACAGCTAATGGAGAAACACCAAACTAATTGCATTATTGTTTTGATTAAGACCTCCTATAGATAATAAATATTAACCTATTAATCAGAATACCAGAACAGATTTGCTGTATGGTCTAAACAGAAACAGACTGTATGATGCCATGGGTGGGATCTCCTGAAGGGCAGAATCCCATGGCACTCAGGGAAGAGATTTCTTATGTTCCCCTTCAAGGTTAAATTCTAATCCCAAGCACTGCCCTGCACCACCATGGCCATGCACAGATCCCTCAGTTCCTCTCTGGGGTAGGAAATTCAGCTCCTCAGCTACTGGACTGGCTCCAGCGCTCTGCTGTCCTATTACTGGCAAAGTATCTACTTCATGAAATTTCTGGGGACTGTGATTGCAGCAGAGTGCTGACAAAAAACTGTCTGCTTCCCAGGAGTCCTTTTGGACAGATTTCATCCTCGCTGCAGGGAGGATCATGTAGAACAATGACACTGTTCTCTTTTGAAAGCCCAAAGCAATTCCAAAGAGTGTTCATAAAAACACCTCTCTGAATGCAGGAGGGACCTCTGCATCCTGCTTAACAGGTGCATACCGACATGTACTTCAGTTTACAAATCTACAAATTTGTAAACATTCTAGATTTTTTTCCCCCCAGATATGCAGTTGGGAATGTCCCATCCATTTTGATCACAGTGAAGACAGCAAAAAATGCACCACAAAAGTATATGCAAAATTTTCTTTTAACATTTTGCTACAGAATGTGTGGTAAAGTCCATACCAGGAAATGTCATATATAACAACTTACAAAGCAACTAACCAATAATTTTATCAATAGAGTCACGCCAGGTTTTAATACCTGACGACTATTAACATTTTGGGGGGTTTAGTGGGTTTTCTCCTCAGCTGTTAAATTGGAAGGGAAGCAGTATGGACATCTTAGAGCTGGCAACTCTTTCTATTCTGAGTCCTTACAGTCTTTGCAAACTACCAAATGCTTCCATTTCCTCTGAGAAAGGTTTCCAAATGAGCCTTTAGCAATATTTCTGAACAAAGTGGGACCGCTGTAGAAATAAACTGGCTTTGCATCTCAAATCTCCATGGGGCTTATGAAGCAAAATGACTTCAGCAGGGAAAGTAGGTTAAAGCAAGGACAGCCAGTCCTCTCAATTAACAGGGCTGAAAATAAGCACAAATGCTCATCCCATTCAGAGCATTTAAGATTCAGTAGTTCTAAAAAAGAGCACAGGTCAAAAAGAATAAAATTACTAAGAGTTACAAAAATATGTTCTTTAACTCTTAATTGGATGAGGCGTTCTGCAGACATACTGTGACTGGGCTTTAAACTGGGTTTACTTTATAGATGTAATTTTAAAAATGTCACTTGATATAATTATAAAATTTGAAGGTAGTCTGGTTTTGGACATTAACATTTCCTGAAAACCTGATTTGATTTTCTTTTCAGTGTGTGTTCCTGCCAGTACGCATTAGTAAGTGTTGGAGGGTTTGGGGTTTTGTTGTGTTTTTTTTAATCATTGGATCATAGGTAATTTGCTGGTGTAAGAATTAATAGGAGAAGGAACATCTTGTTCAATCAATTCTTTTTAGAATGTCTTCTTTCAGGCACGGATTCACTAGGAGTTAAAATGTGCCCCCTTTTTTCCCCTACCTAGTCAAGAAACTGTTGTTATTTTCTACAACACTGAATGTTAACAACAGTATGGTTTTTATCTCCACCTCCTACTTATAGCTG
This sequence comes from Zapornia atra, assembly GCA_013400835.1. Lineage (NCBI taxonomy): Eukaryota > Metazoa > Chordata > Aves > Gruiformes > Rallidae > Zapornia > Zapornia atra. The sequence continues at coordinate 140,266 of VZTU01013285.1, forward strand.
TAATAAGCCATCACTTCTGGAAATCCTTTCTTAAGCTCCCCAATATATTGTTCCACTGCTTCTCAATTCCAGGTCTGAATTACCTTGAACGTAATTATTACTATTTGAAACTGAGGGTGTTTCAGATTCCAAAATTTACTGATAATGCTTTTATCACCCATGTGTCATTCTCTGTAGTATCATTGTGGGAAATTAAATTCTAGAACAAAAACTTTTTTTTTTTTTCCCTCTGCTTTTCTCCCTTCGTTCTGTAATGAAACAGTGCCCCCAGGAGCTTTTATTTCGGAAGGGGCAGTTTAAGAAAATTAAGTCAATTAACTATTCACCAGTATATTATCTCCACTATATTCCAGCATATATTATTCACTGGAATATATCTCTAAGCATAAAATTCTAACACGTGTTGCAGCCAGCAACTTTGGTTTGAAGGATGGCCTAAAGACAGTTTATTTTGGTTTTCTTATTTTATCCCCAGTAGTAGAAAGTTAACTGAAGAATTGCAATCTTGTAACATTTCCAGTATGGAGACCTGTGCCTGCAGAGGAGATCTTTGCTGATCTCCCATTCTGCAGAAAGGGAGGACGCGCTGCTCGGCAAGGCGTTGCGTCTTGGTGTGTCCCATTAGTGCTGAGCTGGTTTTGTCCTCTGCCAGTTGACATCAGGACAGCTGGCAGCAGCCCAGGACAGCAGGAACCACTGGTTTGTTTGTTTGTTTGTGTGTTTGTATGTGTGTGTTTGAGGGGGTGGGGGGGTAAGCAGAGAAGAGTGATGGCACGAAATGAAGAAAAACAAAGAGAGCAAACGAGGAGCAGCTTTAGCTATAGGAAAGTTGTAAAAATACAAATAACAAACCTATTAGGCATTTTCCCTAAAATGCATGAAAGACACATGAAAATAATCATGAATAGCTTCTAAATTTAACAGAGGCAGGCTTTCTGTAATAACCTGAAGTGATGTAACTTCTTAGCATTTTGTAAGTGTTAAGACCCTCAATACTTTTCCAAGTAACACAACAGTTGAGTGGCAGCATCATGACTGCTGAAAACCTGATGAATCATTGTCATAGCATCTAGTAAATTCATCATCCTCAAAGGAGGATTTTTTAAAGTAAAATTTGGATGGAGAAATGACAGTTAATCTGTCAACAAGCCTTTAAATTCAGAGAGCATGAGGGGGAGGGGTAGGGTAAGAGAGAAAAAGAGGACTTGAAAACAGGAAAGGATACCACTGGGGACAAAAATCCTATAGTCAATCTTTGCATTCAATATAGAATTGAATTTAATGTATTGTTAGCACCACGGAGCATGTGAAGAATCATAAAGGGAAGGAGGTGTTTTGTGGAAAATTAATCACTGGCTTCAGTCTGCAAACTATCCAAAGCTGTCTACAGATTACTGTCCATATACAGACAGGAAAATATGGACTGCAGATCTTCCCAGAAAACATAATACTCCATCTAATCTGACTGCTTGACAGTATATTAATGTTGCAGTTATCTACAGAGAAGTAGCAATTCTTATGGTTCATCAAAAGGGTCTGCATCAGAGTGATGCTCCAAGTTTGTGCACAAGCATTAAGCTGTGATTAACTCATTTCTGGAAGTGGCAAAAGGAGATCAAGGGACTGGGGACTGTGGCTGACAGGCTGAGGTTGGGTTTGTGAGAGGAGCAGCCAGGAAAAGTGGGCATGGCCCTTTGCTTCCTCACACCAATCAATCTTCTCCTGGGCTAACAGATCTCACTGGAAAGGGAAGCAAGCAAAAGACTCCTGTCAATGAACTCCGCACCAGGGAAAACTATTTCAACATAATTTAAAATGTAAAGGTAAGAGCTCCTGCCTGGCACAGCAGCTACCCTGTACGCAATGACAGAATCAGTGAAATGGAAAGGAAGAAGTCCCTGTCCTGGCAGGCAGGGTCTCCCTCTCAGTCCCATACACCTGAGTCACCAGTGGACACAGCATGCTGCGATGTTCAGCAATACAGGCTATTTCACACTGAAACCGAGGAGCTGGAGCGTGTAAGTGCAAAGCTAGCAAAGTCACACATCGATGCGCTTCAGCTGATCTTCCACCACCCAGCTGAGATACCTTCTGTCCTCAGCAGGGTCCCCTTCCACCTGCTGAGCTGGTGACCCCCCAGCTTTGTTCTGTCTCTCGTACTGCTGATGCAAGACAGCTGCCCTCTCCACAGACAAAATTTGGCCCCTCCAACATTTCTTACACCACCCTGGTGCCCTGATATTGTCTAACCCTGAAAAACCTATACAAACAGAATTTTGGGCAGTTCTGTCTCTTTCTCTCAATCCCACTGCATGGGCCAGCCGAAGTTGAAAATCATAAATGAAATTTAAAAATGTTACATGTGCAAATAATTGCTTTAAATAATTTTCAATAGCCTGTCATAGAAGCAGCTCAGGACTTCATCCACCCTAGAAGCAGGAAGTAGTAGTCACAGTCTCCCAAATTAACTTGCTAACAGCTCTCTTTAGCAGAGTGTTCTAGTTTCCTCACTTTAACACTGAAAGCTTGAGAGCCCACAGCCAGCACTTTGAACTCTCACTGGGCACTATACAGAATATTTCAGCCCAATAAATAAGCACAAGAGGCTTGTGATGCCGTAAGATCTGTGCCATGGTTCAGATCAGGCATGCGGCCTGCCAGGTGTGGCTGTTTCTGGGCCGTACAGGTCGGTGTGAAGGAAGATCGGTACAAGAAATAAATCGCAGCATTCCTAGATACTCCCAAGACTGAAGCTGTGCTCTCAGTCGCAGCAGCAGCACCAGAATTCAGTGTAACCCTGCCTCTGGTGTGTAGCTGTGTTGTCTAGGAGATGTCTGGATTCTGCAGCTTCCATCAGCTTCATCACACAATCACTGTGTATTTTTACATGGAAATTATAAACTGGTGTTTGTTCCATTCTTTACCTCACTGAGCTTAAAACCTTAATTATTTCTTGTGTTAGAATTAGAATGAACAAGGTTCAATAATAATTATAATAATAGCACTGTGATTTATCTGTTGAATGTATCAATGGTAAGCAAGCTTTTAAAGGCTATCCTGGCTTCTCAAGTAAATGTAAATAAAAGATTATAAAGCTACGCCCTTAATCTCTATATTTTGGATCTTCATATATTTGACATGACATATCTACTTTTTTCAGTCTGTTTGCATCACAGCACATACCTCAGGGCTGGAAAAATAAAGTCACGCAGAAAATTAAACAAATATTTGTTTAATTTTTAGGTGCCATGTGATAGTTTCAGACACTTCAGGGCAAGTAGCTTGTATTTTGCACTTGATATAAGCAGGGGAAGATTGTGCTCCAGCTAATCAGCACGCTTTTTTGCTGGGCATTCAGTGCCTGCTGGAAATGTTTAGCTGCAATCCAATGGTTTCATTTTATTCCGATTAATAACCTGATTCATAGATAAAAAAATCAATATGATGATTTTATTTTCTAGCATTTGAAATTCAACATTTGCCTTTATCTAGAAGTTTGTTCTTTTTTAGCATTAACTCAGTCAAATAGGAAACTTGAACAGGTGCCTTAACGAGCACAGCATTCCATTTCCCTACAGAGTACATAGTTCTGCTGCCCTTGGGAGTTTCTTGCCCTTGAGAACTGTAGTCAACATCTTCCAACTTGAGTTGGCACCACCAAAATGCAAGCCCAGGCAGCAGGTCACTTGCTGGGAGCGCAGTGACCTCCAAGCACGAATGTAGTGCTACTCCCGCAGTACGCCAGCTTCGCACTTGTGATTTGTAACTACTTTCTGCGTCTCTAGAAGTAATTTCTACTTCAAATTAGAAGTAATTTCACTTGCAAAAGCAGACGATAATTTTTCTCTTTCTTGATTTGATTCCTGTGTGACAGTAAACTCGCCAAAGACAAAATGCTGTGGAAGAAAAGGAGATAATGGATGGTTTTATAACTGGGGTGGAGTGAATTTTACAAAACATGGGAGAAAGGTGACCTCTGTTCAGAAGACTCCCTGCTCATTAGCAGATGGCTGTGGTTTAATGATTCCACTGTGGTGCAAAGACGGAATCAAATTAGACGTTGTGTGAAGCTGTCATTACTCTGCGTGTTTCTCTGTATAGTCCCAGCTTAAAGCATGTCGCTCCTTTCATAGCAGCCCCTCAGATGACTGTATCTCATCCTTTCCACATCAAAGTGCTGTCAGCACTTTTATAGCATAAAAAGGATGCTAAGATAATTTTACAATGCATTCTCTTCAAACAGCATTGACTTGTACACTTGCAATGTTTCTTTTTATTCTAGGATTTGCCAAAGAAGATGTACTAGAATGAGCAGCATCTTAAAACTGAACAAAACCAGGAACAGAAATATCTATTTAAAACTGGACCAAAGCACCTCTGCAGGGATGGTGAGGGTTTTAGAAAGTCAATTCTTCTCAAATGCTGTCTGAATTATATTTCAGGCAGCTAGTAAGAACCATTGTGAGTGTGGAAAACAAGTCCACACTTTGAAAAGCATGGATCATTTATTTTTATTTACTAGCTGAAAAAATATGGTACTTTAAAAAGTGTTCAGTGAAATCCTAAGGTAAGTTGGATCCCTCCCCCAACATCAAAGGCAGAGCCTCAGCTGGCAGCCAGCATGCAGAGAGCTGGGCTTGCCGCGTTGACCTTACTGCTTCAGAACCAAGTAAAATAAAAAAAAAGAAAAAAAGCAAATGGGAAGAAAAAGAGTGAAATGTAACAGAATGACAGAACTTTGTAAAATTGGCTTTAACTCTGTTAGACTTTCTTTAAATCCACTCTGCCGAGAAAAGTGCTTTCTTCTTAGATAGCCATCACACAGCACAGCAATACACGTAAATGCTTCACGCTGTGTTTCCTAGCCAGCAAGGTTATAGGAGGTTGTCACAGAACTGGGCGTTGACAGGACAGGGAACAGATAGGTGAAAAACTGATAGATGAACTTCAGAAGGGAAGGCAGCCAGTGCACCAGCAAGCAGACAGGCAATTTGGAGTGGTTTGGAGTGATACGATGTAGGACTTTGCCTCTTTCCCCCAGCAGAAGGATAAAGGTGTTGTGTCTTAGTCCACTATTGGTGCTGAACTGTGCTCACTACAGTCAACCTTTCCAAAAGTTAAAGCATACTTTGGTTTTCTGATATTCTTCCTGGTATCTTCTACACAGGCAACAAAGAACAAGGTCTGGAGTTTTGGGTAGATGTGACATGCCATTCTCAGGAAGACTTGGGGATCTCTGCTATGGGATGGGAGCAGAAGGCAAGGCAAGGTAACACAGAGGAAGAATTCTGGTCAGTGGGCAGGAACTGCGGGTTTCTTTCACAAAGAATTTTTGCTTTGTCTCAAATTTTAAAGCATTCAGATTTTGTACAACAAGAAACAGAACTACAAATCAATAAATAATTACCAAAGTGTTGCACTCTGTTTTCAAGTTTGTAGTACAACATTAAAAGTCATTTTTTCAAAATTAAAAAGCAAATTATTACTGGGAAGTAAGGTGAGCATGTTCACATGAAAGCGTAAAGTCAAATGAGGGGGAGAAAAGTGAATATTTGGATAACTCATTTTTTGAACTTGATGGAAAACACATTTTGAAATCACGGGGATGGATGTTTAGATCTATATATGTTTGTCAGATCCATCTCTATCTAAATGGTCTTCAATTTTGTCTTGGAATTGTAAAAGGTTTGTCCTCAATCTATTTCTTCTGTCCTCCATCACCTTTTGTTCCCTTATCTTATTAGCACATGACTGTCAGTAGTGTGTCTTGACTCCTCACCAATGCAAAAGAATGAACAGTGACAATGTTTCATCCTGCACAGAGGTCACAAAAGCTGAGCTGGTTACGTCAGGAGAAACTCAGCTGCGATCAATGGACTTACTCAGGCCTGAAATCAATTATTACTCTGGTGCAAGTGAGATGGAGCCCAGCACCTCGGCCCTTCTGGCATTGAGATGCAAATGGGATCCGCGGAGCATTGCCCAGGCGTCTCTGCGGCGGTGGCCCAGTGCTCCTTGGCACTACTCGTGCCGAGCAGGCGAGCAACAATGCTGGGGCGTGCCGGGGGCTGCAGCCCATGTAGCTACACGGCCAAGGAGCGACCAGGGAGAAATTCAATGGAAGCGGGTAATTGTTATGCAGCCATGCAAGAATAGAAACAAAATGCAGCTTAAATACTCCTCCCCCAGCCCTGCCCCCATGATTACGCCTCACATAACCTCTCCGTTAGCTTGGTGCCCATGTCTCCACTCCAGTCCCTGGCATCTGTGTCAGGCTCTGGCGCTGAAGCAGACCCCAGCAGGGTTCCTGGAGGCAGTCCTGTGCCTGGGTACTGATGGGCTCCATCAGTTCAGATAAACTGATGCTTCCTGACACCCACCCTGCGAGAGCCACCTTGTAGGAACAGGCTGCAACCACATACCACGAAGCTTCTTTTCATCTCCTTCCTGTGTCTTACCTCCTGCTGCCAACCAACAAGCAATTAAGAACATGAACTAATATATTGTGCCAGTTTAAAAATTGCACTTCCCACCCCATGTGTGTCATTGCATCTCCTTTTACACAGAGAATTTAACCCAAAGATTCATGTATCTGCTATTAGTGGCCGAGTTGCAGTTGCTCTCGTAGAGGTACCCTGGTAGTGCAACAGGACCTGCCGAGGCTTTTGAAGCCCCTTCCCCAGGGAGCCTGCTCTCCAGCCTGCATTAGCTCTAATAAGAGGCAAGGAGGGGCTTAAGAGTTTTGCATCTTTTGACAGATCAGTCTTCTCCCACATAGAGACTATTACTCTGTATTAGACAAAATAACACTGAAATAGATTTTTTATCCATGGTGGTATTTACCCACTGGTGATTTTTCCCTTCCAGTAGCTGATGTAACTAAATGTGAAGAGCAGAAGTATTGATTAGGCAGCTAATTCTGAAAGCAAAGAATGACATCAGATTGGAGAAAACTAATCCTTCCTTTCTTTTTGTTCAGTTTTTATTACAATTATTTAGTGCTGTTTATTGGCAAACCTGGGAAAATCCAGTAAATAGAATACACCTTGATAAACCCCTTGATCTATGATGAGGAGAAGATAAGGTCTCATTTGGAAGGGATCCACAATAAATATGAAGGAATTGCCGGATTTTTCTGATGTCTGCTTTTTAAAAAGAAATCAAGTGTATAAAATATTAACTCAGTTTTACATTAAGTTTGAACTAACTTAGCTTACTCTGAAAATGGGGGAATTCCGCCGTGGACAATCTTTTCTTCACTGCATTTGCCACTTCATTTTGAAAAGTCTCTCTAACAGGGAAACTTTCTTGTTCCCCACTTAACACCCTACTGCAAACTCCATATGATTTTACAGGTCATACCTATCCTATCAGTATGCTGCTGCTAAAACCAAGGTAGGTCATTTCCTTCATCCATGGCACTCCTAGATAACCTGGAACATACACCTATATGCTGCTCACTAGTTATATAAAAAGCATTCCTTGTAAATGCAAAAGAGAAAGCTGCCAACTCTTCTATTTTCACCTCGTCATTAAGCTCTTGCAGTTAAGAGATTTAATATGGAGCATCAAGACACCAAATTAAAGCCTGTTTTGGTGAGAATTACATATCGTTGCTGACTACAAGCTTCAGAGGTGACAAGAATCAGGATCTGCTTTAGCCCAAGGTCCCTTGAACATCCAGAGGGCTCCTGGATTTGCTACTCCACTTGGTAAAGCCCTGGGCATAAGAAGGAAGATCATTACTAGAACCTCTGAGAACTAAAATGTAGTGGGGGCTAATAGGTCGAAACAAAGGAATTTTCTCCACATGACTATTACAGAATGAAATTACATGAATTAGTAAAAAAAACCATACTGAGGGCACCGAAAATAGATAGAAAGTGTTATGTTTCTAGTTAAGGGGTGGAAAAGGCTGTGTCACAGCCATGTCTGCAGTAGATGTTGTCACGCTGTGGGCCATATGCTTTCGAGTTTCTCAGGAATTAATAAAGTCATGACTCTGCTTCCCCCAGCCTCCCCCAGAGGTCAGCCAAATTAAGGGGTGTGCTGCCCTGGCATGCTCTCTCACAGTGATGATGCTTTGAAAATCAAGTCAAAATACATCTTCTTCTCACAGGGAACACAATTCTGCAGACAAGTACCAAGACTGACTTTGCACAGCAACTCTGAGATGCAAATAACCTTGCTGTGACTAGTGAGCTGATTGGACTGCACTGGAGGCAAACAAGTGGAATTCCAGTTTTATACATGGGCACACACTAAGTAAGGGTTAGGTATTGTCATCTACCTCACCTCCTTTCTGCAAAGCTTTAATCCATCTATCACCTACTGGATCTATAGCATTCATTTTCTCTTGCTAGCTACAAATCTGAGACAGCCCTGATATCTGTCAGTCAAACTTCCTGAAGCATCATTCATCCTTCTTACCACTGAGTGTATGGACTGTACACAGAAATAAGTGATAGGCTGATAGGTTAGTTATCCGAGGGCCCCTGTAGTGGCCAGAAGTAAGAAATAGGGACTGCACTCAGGGCTTTACCCTTCCTAACGCTGCCGAGTCACCTCATCTTCTGTAGGCTTCAGTGAGGACTGGGGGGCAAAAGCCCCTCACGGAATGTCTTTGGAGAGGACCGCTGTCTCACGACAGCCAGCAAAGCCATGCTGGCAGTGGGGACAGCTACTGTGCTCACTGTGCACCTGACATTACTCAGGGGACATTACTCTGAATATGGCAGAGTGCTGGTATGTCAGAGTATAAGGGCACTGCTGTTGCCAAATTCTGCACCTGTACTTACTGAATTAAAAGCCATAATAGAAAGGTATATATATACACTCATGTATATATATAAAATTCCTTTCCTCTGTTACTGTGGTAATTAGTCTTAAAAGGTACTATGATAAACACAATGAGTAATAATTTCTCCATGTGAAAGCAAACAAACCACCCAACCCCTTGCTCTGGTTCCCTTGAAATGTCAAGCGGTTCTGACTGGAATGGGAACTATCTCCTAAGAACAGTGGATTGTTATGATGAAGCTGGAGGGTGTCTGCTCTATAGAGATGAAACTAATGAATTAGGAAAAAAAAAACCCAACACTGCTATGATAAGCTCACTTCACTGAAATTAGCTGCTATGAGAAATCATTGCAAAAACAGAGGCTTTTACCAGCTTTTCCTTAAACTGGAGTATGCTCACGGTGTTAAAAGGGGACTGTGTAAAAGCAGCGAATCGTAGACTCTTTAATGTTGACCTTCTTTTGATAACTTTGCTTTGGCATAGCCTCTGCCTTTAAATGAGAACACTCAGTTTGTAGAGCTGGCTTAAATTCACCGTCTGCATAGCAAGCTCCGGCAGGCCTAGTGCTTCCCCGCTTTAGACACCAGCATTTCTATGGGTTTTTCCTCCCCAAAGTAGTAAATTATTTATACAGCACCAACCTTTTTTAACCTAGCTTCTGACAGGCTGGGATTTCTCCAATCTTGGTTGAAACTGTCTAAATAATTTATCAAGTATTCTTTCAAAGTACAATGAATTCTGAAACCTAAGAAATGTTAAATGAGATTCTTTGCCCTTCCAGTGTGAGTGGGTTACTGAGGTTAAGCTAGTATTTTCTTTGAACTTTCCTCAGTCCCTGTTTTCTCCCATTGTATACATTCCCCTTTCTCTCTCCTACTGTCTATCTATTCATTTTCATGACATTTTCTATTTATCAGACTTTTCCTTTGTGTTTCTCTATCTCTTGCTAACTCTTCCCTCATGATGTCTTCCCTTATCTTTTAGTGACAGTAAGACAGCTTTCCCTTTAGATGGTCTCCAGATACAGGACCCATTGATTTCTGTACAGGCACTATCAGTCCAGGCAATGTCCTCCGTGTCAGATTTTACAGTCTGACCTCAAATGTAAATGAACCTTCTCCCCTCCCCATAAAGAAAACAGGGATCTTTGGTAAAGATGAGTACAAAAAAGTTTGCAAAGAAATTGGACCTGCAAACAACGCATAAGCTTGCAAGGACATACTTCTGGTGAGGTAATATTTCCAGGTCACTCCCATCTCCCTGTTTCAAAATTTCCTCAGAGGTAGACTTTTCTATAAAGCTCGGATAATTATGCATCAAAGTACCAGTAAAAGAAATCTATAAAAAGCAGAAAAACCCCACCAAAACAAACAAACAAAAGACTGTGACTATAAACAGAAGAAAACAACAACCAACAAACCCAAAATTACTTGGGCTTTCCAAATTTTCCAGCAGGCATTTTAATACTTTTAAAATACTGTCAAATATTTCAGGTGGCTTCCTTTACCTAAAGCAGTTCATCCAGTTCTACACACAAAAGAACTTTCAGTTTTCTTTTTAGAAAGAAAAAATAATGAAGTAGCACCCCATACAGATTTTTATTTAGACTCAGCAATTCAGTATTGCATCCCTTATAAATTAATGATATAATGAACTCTGCTTCCAGGCACCTGAAGCACTATCACATTTGGAAACAGCAGCAGAAGCACAGACTAGCAGCTGGGTTTCTGTGAACTCTGCTGACAGGGACAATGCTGTCCCTTTCCAGAACTCCTTTCCAGAAGCTATTTCATTTTAAGGTTTTAAAGCAAGTCACAAGTTACAGAGGGAACAACAGCCGCAGCTGTCGGTAACCATTTCTGAGCCCCAAAAGCTGATTTTACAGAAGCTGACCTGCCTGAGCCCCCAGGGCAGAGAGGAAACAGCGCCCAGGCAGGATCTTGTGGGAAACACTGAGTACAAAGAGGCAGTAGGTACAAGAGCACCCCAGTAACTATAAAATGGAATCACCCTTCAGTTGGTTATGATGTCATACAGCATTTTTCAGAGGTTGTGTAGGTTACTTCTTCCCCCCTATCCTTCTTCATCTTAACTTTTCGTTTCTGTTATAGTCATAATTAATACCTCACATAAATGAGTGTAAATTGACTGACGGTCACTACAACCAATCTCCTGCCACCTTCTGCTGTTCTAAACCCACAAACTGTGGCCTCCACTGTTTGCCCCCACTTTTTCTTCAACAAGAATGGTAGGATCTGAATCAGATATTAAAAAAAAAAGCCACAACAAAAAAAGGGGATGCAGAGGGCACACAAACTAGCATGAAAGCTCCTTATCATTATTCATTGTTAATTACAGGTATATCACAAAATTTTTGGTTTATGCTTTCTGAATTTTGCCATATTCTGATTTAGATTGAATTCCTTTTCTGATGGTTTCCCTACACAAAAATACATTCTCAGTCTAAGTCTTAAAAACAGAGATTAGTTACATCACAACCTTGAGTTATTATTTTGCCATATAGAGCAAAGATCAGACAGGAATACAGCTTAGATCTTAATTAGGGGAGTAACAGGTTTTCCAGTGTGCAGATACCATATTACTAAAGCTACTTTAAAATTGTATGTGTAAAGATTTGTTCTGAGATAGGCAAGTTTGTATCATTGAACGATATCTCTTTATGAATGATAATTTTTTAAAAGTCTACAAAATTTTAATTTTACTACAGTACTCTCCTTTTTATATTCATTAACACTGTAAAATTTAATTATGAAGAAAACATTGTTACCTATTATCTATCCCTGCCACAGTTATTTTTCTTTTTGCAAAACAGCATACTCGGAGCCAAAGAAATAGGGAAGCTGTTTTCTAATGCCGACTTCCCAGTAGATGGTGCTCCAAGTACAAGAACACACACTTCAGCATGATCACAAAATTACGTGTGAATTACTTTAAACACATTACATGCACATTCATTTACAGCTCTTATGTCTTCCTAAAGACTGGTGATATGGAGGCACTGTGATCTATGAAAAATTAAAAAATCAGTGATTCTTTAATTCAAAAGTTTTAGAAGCTGCTGGCTAGATATTTCCCCTTGTCTGTCTGTGGCCACAGCACATCATTTAATGTCAGTATTAATGGCTTTGAGCATGTCTGTTGTACCATAAGTGACAACAGCTTCCCCCCCTGCACCCCTTTCTCCCGGCCCCTCCTTGCTTGGAGCTTATGCGTTATGTTGTTAAATGCCAAAATGTACGGTGTTCAACTCCAGTAAGGTGCAGGAATTGGAATAACTAACTAGATCTTAAAATACACCATGCATTATATCCAAACACACCTACTCACGCAGCATCACAAAGTGGAATACACACACACACTCTAATAGATACCTATGCATTCACCTGACACCTCACAGGCATCTTTATGTAAAATACAGTAAAGTACCATAAAAGAATTATTGCCATGACAATGGTTCCCTTGTAAAGTGTCCTTCATGTGCAACATTTCTTTCTAAAACATGTAAGACGTTAGGAATACAGAACTGCATCTCAGAACTTGACCTGTTTGCAGTGCCAATTCTGTGTACTTACCTCAGCACTGTGTTTGTATTTTATACCCCCTATTTTAAAAATTGACTATTTTAAAATGACATTTTAGTCTTTCCTCTTTTAAAATGGCTGAAATGTTTATTGCCAGAATAGAATATGCAAAAAGAAAAAAAAAATCTCTAGCAAAATTCCAACCAGGAAGTTTACCATTCTAAACTAATAAATCCGGGCTTTGAAATGTTTTATGTATTCTAACCTACAGTTGCCCCTGAGTGCCTTATCAGGAACCGAACGTGCTGTTCAATCTGTGGAGAAAACTTTTAGACTGCAGTGGGCACACAACATGGTAACAGCACTGGCTTGTCTGAAGACACCTTGTGCTTGCATCAGTGAAAAAACCTGACAGACACAAAGGCTTTCAAATCCCTGAATGTGAGAGTTTGAGATGTGCACTAAGTTAGAAGACTGATGTTTTGCGTAAGGACACTGACACCTAAGATTGCCCAATGCCACTTGTTCATTTTGGTGGTTGATAATGTTAAGATATTTCACGTATACATTTATCTCAGTCTCCAAATGGTGTTTTAGGTAACATGGCAATGACAACTTTAATAGGAGCAGACTGGGCCACCCTGCTGGGAAGGACTAGTGAATAATGCTATTTTAATCTTGCAGACACTGACTGCCTAACTCTTCTAAACACATTCAGCTACAGACACAAAAGATGTTGAAGCTTTGTTTAATAAACAACTTAACAGGATTCTGATCTTCATTAATAAATTAAAGAATATATTTACTTATATGAATGCCAGATCTGAATGTCTAAAGTTCTTCTTTGCTTCTGTATTTACTTGTTAAAAAAAAAACAACTATCATCTTCTGGCTTGAGATAACTTTTATTAGCATTTTCAATAGCGATATGCTTTTTGGACTTATACAAAGACTTTTTGTGTGTGTTTTTCTGCCAGTGACATATTAACTATTTTAAATACTATCAATTTTTAATGAAAAAAAAATAATCCTTGTTGCTTGATAGAAAGAATACTAAGGGTACTTAAGAAAAGAGGTACCAATACTCTTTTATTTCCTGAAAAGTAGCAGGAAAAAGAGAAGAAGAAAAAAAAGTTTGAGCCTTTAAGCAATCACTCTGTGCTGTTTACAGCCTGCTTCTGCCCAAAGAATGGAGAGTTGTATCCACACATGACTACACTGACTGCAGTGGTGTCAGGGCACAAGGGAAGGGCTTGCACCAATCCAACAGCAGTGTTTCCAGTTGCAAGAAAACGTAAATCACAACCTGTGATTCCCCATTACTGCAAATAATCAGATTTTTAATATTATAATATTTGAATTTTAAATTTGTTTCATAGTTTGAGAGCCTCTTGGGTTCAGATTTTCAGGATTTTATTTTTTATATTTAAAAATAAGTCCACACTTCTAGTTCGCTTAGCTACACTGGCAGGCCTCTTCTGTGTGCTCAGCTACGTCAGCAGAAAAATGCTGTCTTTTCTATGTCAGTCAGGAATGTGATGAAGCTATGCCAGCCAAAAAATTCCTTCTGTCAGCATATCTTGGATCTGTACTAGAGCCTCTGCCAGCCAGGCTGGTCTGGGAGAGCTGCTGAGGAAAGAAAGATAGGCCCTCAGAGCCGTGCTAGCTGAGGACCTACCTTGCCAGAGCCCAGTTTAACCTTTGAACACCCTAAGTGATAAACAACGACCGGCAGCTCAAACATATGCTTAAACCTGAACTCCTATCCTACGGATAAAACCTAAGAGTTTTGTCCCAAGGTGTATTACAGCTTCCCTGCGATGTTAGTGATGCCCAAGTAACACTGGCATCGCAGCACCTGCCTGGTACCATCCGTAACAAAGTGCAGCCATTCTGCAGCACAAAGGCATGGATTTACAGCTGGCTGTCTCACAGCTTTCAGCAGCTCTCAGACCCCCAGCCCTAGGAAAGGCTTTTCTCTTAACTTCTATTTCTGTCTTGCCCAGCATGGGAACCACACATTTTGTTAATGACTGCTCTGGTCTTCTACCAAGCTGTACCTATCAGGTACCATGCCATCTTGTGTGTGTGTGTGTGTGTGCGCGCGCAGGACTGAGAGCGGATCCCTGTTTGAGGGGTAAGAAAGTGCAGTCAGATTACAGCAACGAAGATGAAAAGCATAGTGAAGGGAGAAAAAATTGAGGAGTATGGCCCAGATGTAACTGGGGATGCCAAAATTAACACCCCCCATTCTCATTCATACTATATTTTGAGAAAAGCCCGTTTCAAACTATGATTGAGGCAAAACTGAGATTAAGCCTACCCCTCATTCTGTCTCATTTCTTTGAATGTAAAGCATTCTAGAGCTGGTGAATGATTTTTTTTTTGATTCCACATTCAAAACCAGGAGCGTGAAAAACATGATCTAAGCTATGGCATTGAGTGAAGTCTACAGCAGGGTCATGCTTCTAGGCACTTTGGGTAGACAAGGGCACAAGGAAGAGGATTAGCAAAGGGTGCATAGTCTCTAGGCTTTGTCAGTAACTCTGAGATCTGTGCTCTGAAGAGAACAACGAGCAGAGAAAGAGAGCAAACATGGCATTATCTCAGCTGTAAAAAAGCCCTTTACTCAGAGCACCTATTGAATTAAGGTGAGCAGCAATTTTCTACATGTCTATAGAGCTCTTCCCCATTCTGTTTATATGACAAATTAAAATAAAGGAGCAGAATAAAATATTTGAATTGAATTGAGCAGTCAGACATTACTTTAAACCGAAATACACCTAATATCAAGAATATGGTCTTTGCATAAAAAGAAAGAAAATGTGCAGAACTGAGATTCTAGCTCAAATTTTAATTTTAATTCTGTTTGAATGAGTCCCCCCAATCCTTCAGCAGGGAAAGGTAGAGAAAGGGACAAGTGTTTGAAAGACAAAACACTACTTTGCTCATCTTTAATGTTTTCCATTCTAGGATCTCTAGTGCTTTACAAGCTTAATGTGATTAACTTTATGCTCAGTAAGCACTTCTATCCATAAAAATAGGTAGGTCTTTACAGGATTAGGGCCTTGATTTGTCCTTAAAGTGGTGAGCAGCGAATATCACTTACTGCTTTAACAGACAGACATGTATAAATAACAGATACTGTGATTTGCCTGAAGATCTGTCAAAATGAAAATTGTATTGGATTAACCCAAAACAAAACAAAAAAAGCGCTCACGTTTGCTGCAAGCTGCAAGTAAAGGAAAGCAGAAAGAAGAAATAATAATAAAAAAAATAACATAATGAAACATTTCTTTTGATTCAAAAATGAAACATTTCTTAAGGCTCTTGAAATTTCATTCTTTAGAATAAAATGGAAATTATTCAAAATTACCAGTTACAACTGAAATAATAATTCTTAGTATGTCAAACTGAAATGTCTACATTTCTTTGCACACAGCATGACAATTTTCACATCATAAAAATGTTCTTTGGTAGGAAATGTTTTGTGGTCTCTACGTTCGAAGAGGTTACGTGGTGCTCCCGACACACGTCTGTTTTGGTAAAGCATCCCCTCCAAAAGCGTCTGAGGGTTTCTGTGGGTGGCTGAGCCCGGCTTTGCAGTGTCCCGTGGCCCTCGGCATGAGGGCACACCTCTCGGTCTTTGGGCACAGAAATACTACATCTGGCCTTGACACAAGTGCCACCAATGACCAGTGTATAAACAGCCACAGCCATGAGAGATCATCCACACCAGCCTCAGTTCCCCATCGCCTCCCAAGAGAGCAAAGGGTGTAGCACGTCAGCCCTGAATAACGCCTAGCACACACGGGGCGAAGTCCCTGGTCCTCTGTGGAGGCGGGGGCCAGAGAGGACGAGGCGCCCCAGCACAAACCCCACGATAGCACCTCAGGGGCGCCGAGGGACGCGGAGGGACACATCCACGGTCACGGCGCCGCCGCATCCCCTCTCCTTCCGCCGGGCAGGCGGCTCGCAACACGGACCCTTGCCCACAAGATGGCAGCAGGCGGCGCAGAACGGACAAGCAGCGGGGAACGTAGGCAGAGCCTCCCAAGGGCTGTCACACCATTAGGCCCTTGCCACCCGGTCCCACTCAGCCTTCCCGGGCAACTAGGCCCCAGCCCCGACACCGCCTCGCTGCGGGACGGGGGCGGCGCGACGGCCCAGGGCTGGTCTGACGGGAGAGCTGATCAGGGCTTCTCCACCCCAGCCGTAAGGCCCAGAGGTGTGGGGCAACCGAGGCAGTGGTACAGCTGCTTCTGCCCAAAGAAGGCAGTAATGTAGGCATGGCTGTCCTGCTCAGCAGCTGAGCTGCCATTTGGCCTTACAAGAAGAATCGGGCTTAACACAGCCGTGCCCAAATACTGGAGAACAGAGGAGCCAGCAGGGATGGCCAGCTTAGGGCATGGCCTGGCCTGGCCTGGCCTGTCAGGGGATGGCGTCAAGTTTGCTCCCCTCAGACCACATCTCTGCCAGGTCCACTGCCAGAGCAGCCTAAAGAGCTGTGACTCAGGACACCTTAGGCCTGTCTACCCTTGTACCCAGGCCCTGTCCCTTCTTCCCCAGGCATTGCTTTCCTGCTTCTGGCTGTTGTAACTTCTCTCTGCACACAGATCCCACAGAAAATGGGATGGTTTTTTTGTTTTTTCTTCTTTTTCCCTCGTGTTAGTTGGCGAAAGATCTAGGACTCTGAAAAACTTCCTCAACGTTTTCTACCACAAGCCTGCTCAGAGGACAAGCAATAGCAGAACTGCCCACAGGGAGAAGGGCTGAGGAGTCGAAGAGCGAGAGTGCTGCTGGCAAGGACTTGGAGAGGGTTTCCACAAATGCACAGAAACCAGGGGTTGGGGCTGGGAAAGTCTAAAAAGTTTCCTGAGGTCTGCTGCTATCTCAGCAGAGAAAAAGATAACAAAAATAGTTTTTCAGATAAGTCATATGAAAAAAGCACCAACCCCCACCTCCCCCCAAAAAAGAAAAATCTGCTTAAAATTATTTAAAACTTAATGTGAAAATATATGTGGAGCAAGCATGTGCTAAGACCTAGTATCATTTACTGCTAAACAAAACTATGTTTAATTAAGAAGCACCCTACCCATTCTAATGGGTTAAAGAATGTTAGTTTTTAAATTACATTCAGAATCACTGAAACATTTTTAGATTTCTAACGTGTCAACCATTTTATTAGCAATATATATAGTGTGCTACTGACTAAATACGTATCTCTATAACGGAGCAGATGATGGGTTCTGTTTACTTTTGAAGCTGTGTTTCCAGGACTGCAGAGAAGCTTTTGGTGAAATGGCTTTGTGCTGCAATTCAGGAGGAATAGAGAGAACATGTACTTCTTTTCCAAATAAGTCATTCATAGTAATGAGATCAATTTTGAACAGCTTATTTTGGTATTTCAAAATCCATGAATAGACACAGCAAGTGAGGATGAACTCAACTAATTACAGAAATTTGAAGATCTCCAGTGCAGGTTTTGAGAACAATTGCAAACAGATGTCTCTGGGGATTTTCAAGACTACCTACAGGTCACCCGTATCCCTGGATTTCTTTGGAAGCAGGTGCCTGATTGCCAGTGTTTTTTTGAAAATCTCATTACGCCTCTACTGCAGATTTGGAGTCCTAAAATCTGGTTTATAGTGACAGGAAACAAGCTTCCAAATCACTAAGTGTAGTTAATACTAATATAATACTAATACACATCTTAATAAGCACTATTGGATATGTAAGAACAACAAAAAAGGCTTACTAGTATTTTAAATCTCAGTTTGTACAACATTTGCACTACAATGGTACATTCAGCTTGAAACAAAATCATCTACTAAAATTGAAGATGCAGTGAATTATTTTCTAATACAAGCTAAGGTTTCTACCATAGAATTTGAACAAATACATGTTAAACTGTTTGATTAAACAAACACGTATATGAACAGTTCATAATAAGAAATACCTAAATGGAGTAAAGGCTATGTGCAGTGGCAATTTTGAATGATTACTCACACCAGCAAGAGCAAACATTTTTAGAATAACAATGAAAAGAGCAAATGCAAACCAAGATTAACAGCAGATATTTAAATCAAGGTTCTATGATTCAGATCTGTGATTTATATCACTTTGACTTACATGTCAATCCATCCTGCTTATTTTCCTGCAATGCAATTAAGCTCACGAGTTGAGGACCCTATTGAGTTGCAGAGGTATCTTTCTAATCTCTCTGATTCCATTTTACTCATCTGTTAAGAGAGAATAAAAACTTTTGTCTTTTATGGGTGAAGGTACCATGCAAATGCAAATGATATTATACAAAATGGTAATTGAAATGGTAAGGGAGCAAAGGGTTCTAATAAAATGACAATTCGAGACATATGCAAGTGTCCCTGTGTGAATGTTGATTGAAACGAGGAAAATTAAGAGTGAATTTTAAGTGCCCATAGAAAAATGCATTGAATGTTAAGAGTAAATTAAGAAGTGCACAGACCAAGGGACAGAGCTGTCTCAGAAATGGATAAAGAAAGAACTGAAATATTCCTTTGAGGATCTGGGACAAAGGATCTCTCGGTCCTCCCTAACAGTGCAAAGCAGGTTGGGGAATAGGCTGTGGGGAGCACAGGCCTAGTGACACTTCAAAAGACCCAGGAACTTGAAAAAGTTAAAAATGCAGTTAGCGACAGATTTGGATCTCAAGAGGGAAGAAAGCAATATGAGCACAGCTGGATATGAACTTTGATGTTGAATTACATGAGGTTTAAGAAGAATTAGGGCCTTCAGAAGAAACTGTCACTGGAAATTCTGAAAGGTGACTCTGGGGCAGAGCAAGGGCCAAGTCCTGCTCTACACTCCCCAGCCTGAAGCAGCAGCTGGCAGCGCGCTGTGGTAGAGGCCAGCCCAGGTGAGCCCAGCACACAGTGCTGTGCAGATGCTCACAGCTTCTGGGAGGCACCCACTCTTAGGTATCTAAACAAAGACAAAGGGAGCCGTGATGGCCTCTCCGGTGCACAAGAACCAGCTTTGAGATACTACTGCTGACCCTCACACAAAGTCCGTGTGCCAGGCAGAGGCTTTGCAAGATTAGTTTGAAAGTAAAGGTAAATTGAGGCATGGCCATGATGTACCTACACAGAATGACAGGTAAACTGCTGGCTCTCTGTATGGCTAACAAACACTATTCTTTCCTGCTTTCAGGGCCATTAAAGCTGTGGTAGGTAGTCTTCCAGATTTAAGTCAAAATTGTGGAAAAGGGGTACATTGCTACAATGTTAGAAGAAGAAAGAACCATGACAGATGACTGAAGAAGGATGCAGTATGCCCTTCTCATACTGACATGGGAATCCATGCCAGCAACATAGGGCTTGTCACTGCACAAATGGTACTGCTGAAAATATGCAAATTCTGCTTTTTAAGAAACCTTTCTCTTCCTCCCAACATGTATATAGGAGCGTGTGAGTGGGGCAAAAGAACATGAGGGGGACAATCTGAGACTTGCTATGGACACTCTCGAAAGTGACAGAAAAGAAAAATTTCCAGCATTCCCTTGCTAATGTAAGAGCTGAGGAGGAAGATTGGAGAATCTCACCTTCTTCTGGGAGGAAGAGTTCTTTGGCTGAGGCTATTTACTCAGGCCACGCTACGGAGATCTTACTGAACGTGAGGAGAATGGTGTCTCTGTGAAATGACAGACCTGTGCAGCGAGTAGGAATTTAATGCCAAGCAACCACCTACTGCTGCTGGCATCTAAACTCTCCCAGTTGGTGCACTCCAGAATTTGCACCCCAAAATGCAACAATAACAAGAGAAGGGACTGTCCCCTAACTTCTACTGTCTCTCCAGAGACCTCCTCAGACAATCAAGTCAGCAGTAGCCAAGAGTTTCAGTGTCAAAGGACATTTCCTCTGACAGACTGATCAATCAAGTCAACCTCTCCTCTCGTCCACGCTTTCCCCCCCACCTTTTGAATTCTGACAATTGCCACTACTAATGGAGCCTCACTGGTGAAGACAACAGCTGAAAAAACACCAGTACTGAAGTTTTTATGGTGCCCAGTTTAAAAAAGGTCAGCTCCTTTGAACTGAAGAAGAACAATTAAAAAAAGAATAATGGATTCCAACTAAGGAAACTATAGGGCAGCAAGCTACACTCTGCCTAAGATACGGCTGTCTTCTCACTTTTCATGATTTTACTGTCTGCTCAACTGGTTGGCAGTTACCAAGATGACAGCTTAATCCTAATTTCTGGATCAGTGTCAACAATTTTTTTTTTTTTCCTCTGGAAATTATACAGAAAGACCATAGAGACCAGAAAGAACAACAGAGAGTACAATCACAATGCCAAACAAACCCATTCCTTTTGGTGCACCAAAAGGAAAAGGAAAAAAAAAACATGCCAAGAAAAGATACCCACAGCCATTTCTTCTTCTTAGGTATCAGCAAAGCAAATGCAGTGTAAGAAATATTTTCCCAGCCAGCGCAGGCAGTTAGGACTGTCAGAAGATTTGACCAAATTACATTTGATCCCTTTGCTTGTTTAAATTTTAAATAGTTATGCTTCTAAAAATTAAACTGGCAAACTAAGGAAATCCTACTGGATCGATGATTCTCTGCTTTTCTTGAATCAAAGTAAATCCTTACTACAGGAGAGACAAGGGGTACTAACTTTAATCTGAAATCAAATTAAATTTGCCTTTATCAAGGGAAGAGGGATAATACAGAGCATGTCACAATTTTTTACATGTAAATGAGTAGGCTCTGTGCACGTATTTGAAAAGCAGTTGTTAGCGTCTCTAAGATTTTAACAGCTCCTGGGGATGGGTGAATTCACTAACTTAAGCAACGATGTCTGGATCAAATGTATACATAGAATGACTTACTTGCTCTATGTCCTTTGGGTATGAGATTTTGGTTGCATAGGGCTGTGCTGTGGCCTTTACATGAGCCCAAAGGTGTGAACGAGTTAGCTCACTTTATGATACTGCTGCATAAAATGCAACTTGGGAAGTAAAACTGCACCTTGTCACAAACCACTTTTTGCAGGCACAGTACGAGTTACCAACCTACCCCAGTGGAATGGATCCCTTTCAGCTCATGTCTTTTTCATCTTTTATTGCTGTCTGACAGCATAACAAACCCTCATAGCTTCAGTATGGATCTTGCAGAGCTTATTAAAAATAGATGCTCATCAACAAAGGCTTGCTTCTGAATGTTTCTGAAAAGAACTGCTGCCCGTTATTTCCCTAGGAAACCTTATTGTGAAACCCTCGTGAACAACCTCTTCCCAATTAGCTTGTGCTGAACCAACCCTGAAGCTTGGTACTGGAAAGTGCGCAGTATCCTCAGCTCCCACTGGGATCCGGGCAATCCTGTTGCCTTCAATGTATAGCATGCTCTCAGCATCTCACAGGATGTGGTCTTCAGGCTCCAGTTCACAAACACATGTGCTTAACTTAAGCATGTGAGTAGTCCCATTAACGCCGAAGTACTTAAAGTTAACCATGTATGTAATTGCTTGCAGGGCTGGTTCCTTAATTAGCTACACTCATCCTTTAATCCTCCCTATCTTTTAACCTCTGTACTGTTACGTGCCTCAATTTCTTTAATCAGATAATGTACATCAGGGAAGTTGTTATTTATTGCTTCTGCTTTGAGATTTGAACTAAAAAAGAAAAAAAAGATGGGCTCTGTGTACAGACTTACTATTAAACACGGTAAAAATAAAGTACAGTGGCATAAAAAGATGTTCGCAACTTTTAAAGAACATCTTAATTTTAAGTTTGTTAAATAAATGACTTTTCACACTTCTTGAAGTCGTGCATGATGAGGTTTTTCCCTAAGTTTAAAAATTGCACATTCTTTGTATGACAGGCGTTCAGGTTTAAATAAAGTTATATTACACTGTCAAAGCAGCAAAGCAAAACTGAAATGCAGCAATGCAAAGATACCAGAGTGGCCACGTTGAAACAAAACCTACCGCCAACAGAAAGCCAGCAAAAAAACCTTACAGCTAAGTTCTAGAAACACAAAACAGCACAGGGAAAACAACCAACCTCTGGCCAAAGTAGTGTTGAAGAGGCCATTTTCCAATTACTGCTTTTCATAAAAAATGCCTGCTAGTTGCACTTGGATATGCTGGTTGCACTGCCTGCTTTCTGCCAATCTCTCCTTATCAAGTCTAAGGCTGCCAGGAGAGCAGGAAAGCACATTTGCAGTCGTCAGGTTTCATTGCCTTTTCTATTCCCTTGACCTATTTTTTTTTCCTAATCTTTAAATTTTCTCTTTTT
Source organism: Zapornia atra (assembly GCA_013400835.1). Classification (NCBI taxonomy): domain Eukaryota; kingdom Metazoa; phylum Chordata; class Aves; order Gruiformes; family Rallidae; genus Zapornia; species Zapornia atra. The sequence continues at coordinate 162,887 of VZTU01013285.1, forward strand.
CGTAGTTCGGCACATTAGCATTCCTCCAAATTTTTAATTATTCTCCCTAGTAATTCCCTGGAGCCCTCTGCTTGAACTTTCTTTCTCCACTTGCTTTACCTCTTAAGTAATGAGCACCTATACTATATTTTACCCGAGACTAAATAAACCCCTGTAGTTTTCTTTACTTCATCTGTATGCTGCAAGCTGTCCTTTTGGAGAGTTGCCTTGCAGTTTGACAACATTGGGAGTCTATTCTTTCTCAGATGATTTCCCTGTCAGGTTCACTGCTACTAAAAGCAGGGCTACTGACAGCATACGTTTTGAATCCAGCCATGAAAATCGCTTCGTGATAATCTTTACCAAATGCTGCATTACATGGTACTACATTTGCTACTGGGCTGGGAATTCTCTCTGTTTGTAAATCTGCTTTTATGACCATATTATTTTGAACACTTCATTTCATGCCTAGTACTGAAAAAGGAATAAAGTATCACAGCAAAGCATTAGATGCTTACCTAAAAAGGGGATGGATGCTAGCCTATCCAATTTTCTTAGAGTATTGCTCACTTAATATGGTGAATAAGCCTGAGGTCCAATACGATTCCTTCATAATGTACACAGAGCTGTATCACTGCCTTCCTCAAGCCAGTTTGCCATTGAGCCAGATGTCCTCTACCCATCTTCTCATTACTATGATCAATCTTCTCTCTGCTGATCAGAATTTAATCCTATTAAATCACTAGGCTTGCAGTAAATGTGTATCACACACGCACACGCTTGCCACAGCAGATTACTATAGCTGCCTTTATTTTTGGAACATGCTCTCGAGGCTCCCCTGGGCTAATCCACACGAGCCTGCCGCATGGCTGCAGGAAGCAGGGAGCTGCACAGCCCTCCCAGAGGGGAAGCGGAGCACAGGGTCCACACGGAGGGCACAGACACCCCAGGTCTGTGCTCCAGGAGTGCAAAGTTTGAGAATGGGTGGGAGGGTGGACAGCATCAACGGCACAGATGTCAGGGGCCTGTTCTCCGCCTGATACAGCTGCTCACAGCTGGGCTGGCAGCTCGGAGAGGTCACACCTATACTCTGTGCAGGCCTCTACACAGCCTGACACAGTCCAGTTTTCTCCATTTTCCTGAGGATTTTTATTATTTGCCCTAAAGCAGTAATAGAGCGATAAAGGTCTTGACTAGAGGAGAAATGTTCGAAGTCATTTAATAATTTGTAGCTGCCAATGTTTCAACTAGTTTGGGTCACTAGAGGGTGCAGATTAGCCTCTTCAGTCTCAGTCTGGACATTTGTCTTGTGACATATAGACCCAGACAGCCTCCTGATTTACGGTATTAAGTGCTTCACAGAGGAAGCATCAATTACTCATTTTGAGTCTGTTTGCATGTGTCCGGCTTTCCCTTTACAAGCGCACACTACCAGGGTGCTGCGTTACATAGAGCAAGGTATTTTCTGCCTGTTCCTGCTGTATAAAAGGAAAGATTTTGTCAATACAACTATTAAACAGAATAGCAACATGAAAGGTAGGTTTCACTCATTTAGCTATCCTTCAATAGCCTGAAAGCAGCACATTCAAATTATGCCACTTATGCTAAAAACAGAGACTACAGCCCAAAGAGACTACAGCCTGTAGTTGAGCTTTATTTCAGAGAAGATGTACAAGAGTTTTCAGTAGAATTTTTCTGAGCCTTTCTGCACATGGCTTGCCAAACTATTTATCCCATTTTACTGCTTCTGATAACAGATTTGTATAACTTAATGGTCTCTGAACCTTTTAGTATTAACCACGTGGTAAAGATGTAGATTGTGCTTGAATTAAAGTCTACATTTGAGTTCATAAATACCTGCAACCTAAAGTATATCTTCTAAACTATAAATACATAACTGCTATTTTTTTCACATCTTAAGTAACAACATGATTGTTATGTCTAAATCTGTTTTTGTTTTATGTGGCAATGGTTTTAGATAACATTTTCATCTAGGGATTGTAATGAACAACTTGGATTGACAAATATTCTTGCCAGAGAGCTAGTGGTTTGGAAAATAATGAGGATGAGAAAACGTTCCTTGTTCTCTGTGCAGGCTAGACTCTTAATGAGAGATAATGGTGATGAGCTGTAAAGCAGAATGGTCCAGCAATGTTCTCCTGAAAGATAATCATCTAATCGTCCCAGGAGCTGCACACAACAGCATGACAGCATCCTGAAACCCCTTGCTGAATGAAAACATCTGTCCAGAGCTTAATTAACAAAAAGTTATGCATTTAAGACTACTTAAGAAAGTTAACATCAGTTAATCAAGAGTGTATCTCAGAGTTCATGTGGTCCTTAGTGGTTCTAAGCAAAGATCGAAGCTTTGGCAACAAAGGAGCAGAGAGAGTGTTTATAAACTTTGGCGGAAGGAAGCAGATGTGATTTTTGTGTGCTACGTACAGATGGATTCACTTGCTGGACCGCATGTAGTTCAATAAACACTATTTAAATGAAAGCCTTTGACTCTGCCCACACTCTTCATTTTGCTGTTTGACTGGTTAAAGAGAAATTTCTGTTATGAAATGGTCAGGAGTGAATGGTGTGAATTTAATTCTTGACAGCGCTCAAATCCACCCTGCTGCACAGGAGTCAAAACGTCCTGAAACGTTATTAACAATACGAACATAACGCCTTGTGCAGGTTATCCAACCGCCAGAAGGACACAGAACAGCATAATTTGTGGCAGCGTAGGCAGTGTCTGGATGACAGTTTGTCTATTACTATTTTTATGTCTACAGTCTCCACTCTGGATCACAAGTTCTGTTCCGTAGCAGAAGAGGACTGGCAACAAAGAAAGCTGAAACAGGTCCAACAACCTGTTAGGAAGTGGACCTGCATGTAAGTAAAGCCACTGATGCTTAGTCACTCTCTGTCAGAAACAGAGAGGTCTAAGCACAGAAAGAGAATATAGCAAAGACAGAAGAATTAACATAACAACACCATCTTACTCTACTGTGAAAAATTATACCCTTACTACGGTAGGGAGCTGCTACCACAGAAGGGATAAGTAGGAGCAGCAGTGTCTTCAGCTTTTCCTAGACATCAAAAAAAGTTTCTGTCTTTGATAGAATTATTTTCGGGATCTAAATTCAAAGACTTCATTCATTATAAACATTTCATATGCTATTCATCAGCAAATGGAATCCTTTAAAAATTCTGGTTCAGCATTTGCTCTTTACCTGACCTGTTAGATGACCTCAGATAATTTACCCATAAAAAAGGAGCGCAGTGCTAGAGAGAGGACGCTGAGTGGGTGATATGAAGGGGAGACTCAGTGTAGATGCAGGGACTCAGGAGGTGGGAGATGTCTGGCACACAGGCGTGTGCTCTGCAGAAGAGATAACCTGCATAGGAGCTCTCCTTTTGGCCCAGTGTGAGCAGCGTGAAGTGGATGAGCTCTGCTGAAATCAGTGCTTGGCACTCTGCACAACCACATAAAGCATCCCTGCAAAGGCAACTGTGATAAAAACACTGTGAGGTGGCTATGAACCAAATAACAAGGGGAACATTAATTTTCTCACACAGTTCTCATCTCAAAAAATGAGGAACCCCTACTCTAGAGTTTCAGACAGGATTGCGACTGTTCAATTCTCTGTTGAGATTAGAAAGAATGTAAAACCCACCGACAGCAAAACAGTGACTATCCAGAGAGGAGATGCCACAGGAGACTCCCGTAAGTGGGTATATTTCAAGGACTGATACTGTATGGATTATTTACATGAGGATGTTGTGCAGAGAAATTTATGATGGAAATTTAAAGCACACTTAAATCCCCACATGGACATCTCCTCATAGTCAATATTTGAAAGTGGAGCAAAATACAACACAGCAGGAAATAACACTACTTTTCTTCAGCTGTGGATTTCTGCACAGAGCAATTGTGTTAGAAATTATTCTGAATCAAACTGAGTTTAGGAGAGAGGCGGTTTAATCAAATCTTAGTTCTAGTTCAGTAGTCCATGTGCAGGAAGCCACACACACACAAAACCCCCAACATCATGTACAAAAATAACATCATTAGATGAAAAGGCTTGAACCAAAATTCCTAGTCTAAACTAAATGTTAAAATTGTATTCTTTGCTCATGAGTTAGGGACACACATTACAAAATCATACTTTTTTTTTTTTTTTGGTCTATTCACATACTATATATTCTTGGAAAAGTAAATATAGCACACTTCTTTCAAAGGTACCTTTATAAGCAAAGACAGTTCATTTCCTTAAGGAAGATTTTTTTAGTATCTTGCCTATATTGTAAAAGGCAAAAAAAAAACCCAAACCAAAAATATTACAGTATCACTGCATTTTTCTCTTTTATATTCTTCTTTTGTCTTTCATTTGTTTCCTGCATTGTTCTTGCCATTTTCTGAACATAAATGTCTAGATCAGTGAAGAGATCCTTGACTCTCCACTAATCATTAGCATTTTGAGACAGATTCAAGTCAATGACCTACAGATTAAAGCACTGCAGCCTGTTACCACTCTACCAGCATCATTTGCCCTAGTGTTAAGTGTCATTTAGCAAAGAGGTCCTCTAGTTTGTGATCTTCTACATTCATTATTTAATGAGGAATTAATCCTAAAATGATTAATGCTGATTTATACTATTATCATGTATCTGTAGGCTTCTGTTCACTCTAGCTATAAATATAACAGGATTCACTCTTTTCTATCCTTCATGGTTCAATCCCTGTAATTGTAATTCACGGTCAAGGTATCTGTCAACACACTGCTCTTTTTACTGGTTGATAGTTCATACAACAATGGAAGCTGTCTGCCGAGCAGCACCTGTCTTTTTAATAATTCAAGATATTAAATAAATAAAATGGAGTATGTACCCGCTGCCTCATTTTCTTTAAACTTTCTTATCCCTCTCATGCACATTTCATGATAAAAGCTGGAGGTTAAGAGGCACTGATTTGTCATCACTGCAGAAAATGAAGTTACAACCACAAAAAACTTTTCTACCTTCCTGTTTCCCTACAAGAGGAAAGACAGCTTAGAGCTGCTGTCACAATGAGTGAAGTTATTAAAGTTTGCCAAGTTGTGTGCATGAAAGCAATGTATTTTATTGTCCGTATTTTTAAATGGTAATAACAAAAGCCCCTTCATGTGGAATCCCCTGCAACAGTATTTTTTAGAATAGGAATTACTTTGACTTTTTGAATTCATAAAGTCTCTACTTCCTGTATGTTATTTCTATTGTTTTCTTTTAACTTCTCAATTGAGATAGTTAACTATATAAAGTTTAGACCTAAATGTTGAGCACAGCAAAGTTACAAATTTAACTGCTACATCCACAAGACTTTTGCAACAGCTATAATATGGTCTCCACCACAGAAACGTTGTCTTCACTCACAGCGTACCTACAAAGTGTAGTATGAAACAGAAAACTAGTTTTTGTTATTGTAAAGGTGAGGGACTGGCCCACAGGGACCAAATCCAGATCATCAAGAGCTGCTTAAAGATCTTCACACCACCAAGTTGATTGCAATGTTGTTTGGCCGCTTTGAGGATCTGCCCTGGCAGAGTTATCCAGTATCATAGATGGAGCACAAAAATGGTTACAAAAATGAGCCTTTCATGTGCTAGGCCCTAAGCATGACTGTATCCTTCCATTTACTTTTTTAATATCTACTTTGAATTTTGTTTTTCAATCAGCATATATTTGAATAATCAAACATATTTATTTTTATCAAGAGGAAGTCTGAAATGTGAGAATTCGCTGTTCTGTACTTCTCCCCCAGGCAATCTGTGGAAAGGCAGTAGCTGTACTTTGCAGATAACATGGCCGTTAGCACCTCAGTCTGCTTTTTCTGACCAGGGGATTGTGTCACACGTGGTTTTGGTATCAGAACTGAAAGCAGCAGGTAATTCATTTTTCCCTATTCAGGGAAATTAATTATTCCCTATTTCAGACACGTTATATCTGGTTAGATAATATGCGTGGCAACTTATCAAAAAGCAATAACAATTGTGATAACCAAAGAACGATCACCACAAAGAAGCACAAACAAACAATTAATAATGTAGGCAAGTGTACGCAGGGGCAAGGAGGGGTTTGCAGAGATTCAGATGACAATCTCCCTTGTGCACAGGCTCTTCCAGCCTGAGGTTTTTCAGAGCACGGCCAGAGTTACAGCAGAAGCGTTACTCCATTATTACACTGTGATGCGGATGATTTCAGTAGTATGAATGGGTTCAGATGGTCGAAATACTAGCCTGACCTTGTCATTCTGTTGAGGCAGTTAAATGAGGTCTGAAGTTCTGAGTCTGCCTACTTCCATGGCAAACCACCACTGTTAGCGGTTGTTTTAGCCTGTTACATAAGATCAAGCTAGGGTTTTTTCCAGATGGTGTTAAAGATAACAGCTCTTTTGGAGAGATGACCAAATGAAACACCAAAAAAGAGAGAACAGCAAAACAGCTCTGGCAGAAGCAAGAGCTCATGTCTCTGAGACCATCTCTTACTTGCAGACCATAGGCCAGAGAGTGAAGGCTTTTCCCATTGCCTGATCAATCCCTCTAGATACAGCAGATGCCTTCTAGTCTTAAACTGAAGTTGCTTTTTTTGATGACAGGTCCACAGCATCATGGGCAAGCATCATAGATGACAGTAAAAGGAGTAAGGTGATTTGGTTCCCTTTGATACACATCTCCTTATGCCAGCGAGGCCCAGGGGGCACTGCTCAGTGTAGGAGGCTGCTTGTGGGACGTCCCTGATGCAAAGATTGTTTCTTTTGCTCCATATGCACTTGTAGCACTGATATAAAATTCTATACTCCTCAGAATGATGGCTGAGTGAATCTCACCCTTTTGTTGACTCATTTCTGACATACCATTTAGTCTCCAGGATCCTGTCTTTGCCTCTTCGAGGTTCTGTAGCTGGTGATACAGGGTTCACAATTACAATCTCAGCTTGAAGACTTGGAGACTACTGCTTTTTAGGAGTCTTGAGAGACCTTGTGCTTCCTGTTCCTGGACCTGCTTGTACCTGAATCTCCAAATGAGTCCACACAGGATTACCTCTGAATTGGGCCCTAAACTTTTCTTCATCTTCATGAGCCAACTTTTGTGATCAGCAAAATAAACTAATGCAGCTGTTACTTGGAAAGCTTAAAGGTTTTCCAAAAATTCGGGACTTTGGAGTCATTAGGAAGGATTTAGGAAGAAACCAAGTATGCACACGCAAGCCATGGAGAGCATAGCAGTTGCACTGATACCTGGGAGGGAAGGGAAGGCAGTGCTGATGCTGTTGCTCCGCTCTTTTACAGAAAGGTAATGGCCATCCAGGAGACCTCTGTTCAGCACCCTCTCAACCCAATTCTACTGTCTGGAAATGTGTAAGAAGGAAGGGGGAGAAAAAGGGGCAAGGGGCATGTAGAAAAAAAGAAGCAAAAAAGCAAATAGAAGCAAAAAGGAAAAAACAAAACAAGAATGGAGACACTCCCTGTCGTCGCCGCCCCCCCCGAGTTTAAAAAAAGAGAGAGAAAAGGAAAAAATAGAAGAGAAAAAAAGGAAAAAAATAGGAAAAAATTGTCTTCGTATGTCAGAGAGGGACTGTGAGGCAAAACAAGGTAATACACCATTATAACTTGTATCCCCAAGGTATTCCTCTGAGCAGCATTCGGGGTGAACTGCATTTCAAGGACTAATTTAAGACACACCTTTAGTCTTTGAAGTAGGGACCAAACCTCTGCACTCCTCCTTGAACCCCTGTGCAAGGGCCCTTCACCCAGCAGGAAGGGAAGTTCTTCTGCTTCTTGTGTCACTCAGATGCTCACATGAGTCTTACTCAGCTAGTTTGCCTTCTAGGATGCTTTAAAGCCCACACAAGATTCCTTGGTGATGCACAGGTGAAGCCTGCAAAACCTCTGTCAGGATATTGCCAGCAGCGTGTCCAGGACTCCGTGGAGTTGCACCACACAGCATTATCAGCATCATTAGGCTGTGAGTTGCTTGGGCTAAAGACCCTGCCAGGGACACATTCTGTCAATTAGCATGTGCAGCTATGGCATCTGAATGAGTGCAGCATTGGAGTGCCGTGTGGCATCACCAGGCTACCACGTCAGGCAAAACATTTTGTATCACAAGATGAATTAAATGGAAGTGAAAAAAGGCCTTGGCATATTATAGGAAAAGAATGTTTTTATTCCTGCTGTAAAAGGGGAGAGGGGAAAAAAAAGAAAAGAAAAAGAAGAGATCGATTGCCCAAGTGTGCACATATTATAAAGCTGTCATTTACAGGAATGAAGCGAAAATAAACTCCCTTGCTACTACTGACATAGTCTAATAACCTGCATTGCTTGATGTAGGATCTGCACAGAGCTAATGACTTCAGGTCTTGCTGACCCTGTATGGCTCTGTTCCCAGAGTCCTACTGAGCATATGGGAAAAATAGCCAGGTTTTGTACAAGCACAAATGTTTGCTTGAGCTGAGCCCAGGACCAATACAGTCTAACCATCATCTTGGGAAAGGAAGTTTTGTTGCCAAGTAAGAATTTAATCTGGAAACTGAGAGCCTGTAAGAAATAGACTTGTTTCCTTAGACAGTCCTTCTCCGCTATGAAAATGAAATCCATGGTAAGAGGAGCAGATTGTAAAAAATTGTACTATGATGATATCTAAATACCTCCTAAAAAAAGATTTATGATTTTAGTCTAGTCCTGAAGGGAATTTGCAGAACTGCAGGGCCACTGGCACTGATGTGGGGATTGCAGACAGCACAGATCAGGCTCTAAATAATGGATCAAAAAGAGGAGCCTCAAAAGCTACTTTTTATTGCTCTTTGGGGAATAGCGCAGACTATTATAAAATACTGCAGGTTGTGAAGCTCCAATAGCATCATGTAGTCTAAAGGAAAAAAAGCCTCAAGGAAGGAAGACAGGGAAAGCTCAGTGGCAACGAGCTGGGTAGAGCTACTCCTCTCTGCAGTAGGAGACAGTGGTGCACAGGGCAGGGATGGCGGGACGTCCTGGGGAGTGCCCTGTCCCAGCCTTTCGCAGTGTTCAACACCCTGCCCCCTCAGCCCTCTAAAACGTAATGTAAACTTGCAGTGCTTGGGTGACTCTGCTGGTCCCTTGCGAACATACATTCTTCTCAGCATAAAGCAAAGTTAACCTTATGACCTGGCTAATCGTAGGATGGTGATATTCAGGTATATTTAGTTGCTTGATGCTATCATGTCGTACCTGAGGGCGGCCACACCAGGAACTTTCTCTGTTCCTTGTGTCCAAAGGGGCAGGCATCATCAGCACAAACCAGCCTTTGTTAATGCAAACCGTATTATAAAACACGAGACAGACCTATCTGCAGTCAAAGCCCTACAGCATGACTGTTCATAGCTTTTCCCAATTGATTTTTGATCGGGAAAAAGCAACAAAAATACAAGATCAAAGATGACAATTATAAATGAAATAAAAATTAAATACCAGAGCAAATATAAATTAAAATGGAGCACAGAACAGTAATTTATTTTTGCCTAAAACTTAAACAAGCCAATAGCAGTGAATGCTTGGCTATGTCCAAACAAGCCAAGAGCTCGCTTGCCACACTCAATCTCTGGTGACCGGCTCTTTGCAGCTACATGCAAGATTCAGTAAGAAAACAGATGGTACACTGGAGCTTTGCTTCATGAAGAATAATAGATGAGTAGACAGAGCCTCTCAATCTCAGAGCGGCACACAGGGTGATCAGAATCCTAATCACAACCACACTGTGATAAAAGAATCTGGATGAAGAATGAATTAAGGTGGTTTGGTCTGTTTTATCAGTAAAAGTAATAGTAAGATACATTTCTTGCAATTCTTTAAGTAGAAGACAACTCACAGGAGTGATACATATGGCTTATAAAGCAGTGTGAAGTGGGATAAATCACACTGTCCATTTAATAGTTGTGCGTTTGCTGCTTCTGTATTATCAGCGAGATTATTCCCTGCATTCTGGCAAAATGGATAAGAAAATATAAAAAATATACAGACCAAAATTCTCCTTCTGGCATCTTTTGTCCCCTTACTGTGAAGGCTTGTACAGGTTAGAAAACAAATCATTTGCTTTATGTGGTGCTGTTTTGTTATTATGATACATTATAGACTTAATACAGGATTCTGTCATCTAGAAATATTTGAGCAAGATTTCCATATTTGAAAAACAGTTTCATGTCAAGAAGGTAATAACAAGTGAAATAACATCAATATAACTAGAATATTAGGACAGCCTTAAAGTAACGATATTGCAGCCTAAGGTATTAGAAGGAAATAGCTTAAATTATTCAGCAGGTAAACTGATGTCATGTGGTCAATGCATTACATGTTTCATATATCCCAATTAGAATTAATGCAATAATAAAGATTGATTATTAAGTAATAAACACTGGCCAAATAAATTACCATATACATAAGTCAAATCTGCTAGGACAGCATTTCCCTCTCCCTCTGGTTTGCAGCAATTCTTCACAAATATTTTCTGACTTCTTTGTCCATCTTGCAAATGTCGATCAAACTATCTCAGAGGTCGTCACTGAAACATTTGTGTACATAGTTTCCTCAGTGTGTTACTGTCCAAGACGTGGTGATGATAATAAAACGTCTTTGGGCTTACCTGCATGAGGTTGCACCAGAGTTACCTATGCTGGTTATAGTAAAATGTGACAAACTACATAGGGAAGTTCCACATTTTTCTTTATATTGCAGCACCAAATTAATTTAGTAAAAGCAGACTTGTATAGGGACTCGTAGGGTGTCTTACTGAAGGCACATAATGATTTATGTGAGAGAGGTACACTCTGAATCGAATCCCTTCACAAACAGCAAATCAACCAGTGTGACGAACTGCCAAGGCCTTGCTGCTTTCACGTAATGCCACTTCTTGTCTCTCAGATGGTGTCAACAAAGTTGTGCCGCAATATAGATAGTGGCAGAGAAATTGTCTAACAGCTTCCTTCTAACTCAATGGAAGCAGTGCATTGTCATCCTCAAATACAAGCTCATCTGGCCCATAGGTATAAAACTGAAGCTGAATCTTGGATCCTATGGGCTAATACCAAACTAATATTTTAGGTAAAACAAGACCCTTCAGGAGGTCCCATACAGCCTTCAGACTGTGGGATGGGATTCAATCTTGTTTCCTAAGCAAGTGCTAACAGTACGGAAGGACACTACCTGTTGTTTCTAAACACGAGACCACTACTTGATGCCCTAGATAGTTTACAACTCATGACCACTTAGTAGAGAACTTAAATGAGGTTTGGTTCTTTTCAGACACTTGTTCAAACACACGTTGCTATCACCAAACCCCTCCCCCCTCCCTGTCTCACCGCATACTGTGCAGTTCTACCTTCCATCAGATTTATATGCAGTATACACCTAGATCTTGAGATAAACTAACAGGCGTCTGAAAGAGACCCCAAATGAAATATTCATGAACTGTCATAACATTCATTACCATTTTATGATTCTCTACTTGGTCGAACAACAACGCTTTCTAGCACTCTATTAAATCAGCTAGCAAACTTTATAAATCACCAGCCAAACTACATGAATCTGTCACTTCTTAATGTACTGTCTGGGCTCCAAAAATACTTGAGCACATGGCAAAGTCATATTACTTACATGACTCTTTTTGCTGTCATTTTTCAACACTGATTTTTCTGGGTAAACTCTTAAAGTATTTTTACTATTGAGTTGGAGTTTAGTATATAGATAAGCTAAAGCAACAGGTAAAATCTAACATATATATTAATTTTTGCAATGATGAAAATGTACATACCTTTTCTAGGGAAAAAAACCCAAAACAACAAAAACCAAACATGCATGGACTCACCAACTAAAATGAAATTATTTTTTGCTGAGCTATAGTGGATAGAACGGGGACATTCAGACCCGGCTAAAGCTCTTCGAGGCTGCTGTTGCTGGACTGAAAGCTAACTCAGGCTGCTGGAAAATGATGCTAAATCTTAATGAAGGAAAGTGGAAGTGACTGGAATTGCTGAGGACACAGATGACCTAAAGAAGAATCAGACCTGTCCATTTCCATTAATATTGTCACCTCTCCTTTCTGGGACTTCTGGGCAGAGATCTTCCCAGCTGCCTATAGTAGACTTTTTCCACCTATCTGTGCAGGCTAAGAATAGCTTTCATACCAATATCAACTTTTATCAATGACTTTTATCAATGACTCACTGCCCAGGATCCACATGGTCCCTTTATCTGTTGTATGCACTGGAGTTAACATTGCACACCTCATTGCCTTCCTTTTATCCTTGGTTACACTGGGCTTTGCTTAGCCCATCTCTCCATGTTGCATACTAAAATCCAGAATTTACACTTGTTATTCACGATGAATTTTAGGCAATTCTGTCATAGGTCACTTTGGCCACATCAACCATACAGTAGTCAAATAAAGTAGCTGAGAAAAAACCCTGTAAGTTACTGAACTAAAAAAAAAAAAAAA
>VZTU01013285.1:175458-223981 GCA_013400835.1 Zapornia atra
TTGATAACATTCTACAAGGTCACAGTCACAATAAATTGTGTGTGCTGAGACGGAAACTTTCTGCGTGTGAACCTTTGGCCTCTTTTCTACTTTGCACTGGGTCTTACTGATTTGCGTGACTTTTGCCCCTGCAGCTATGGAAGCCTGAGCATATTGTGAAGCTAATTCCTTTCCTCTAAGGAGCTAGTAGATAACCTACAAATTATTTACACACAGGGTTAGCCTTTTGATGCCAGGTATCTATTCCTGTGCTGGAATTTAAGGACTAGTTTAAGTGCTTTCCCAGGTTAGAGAAACAGAAACGAGTTCAGGGCCCCTGACACCAGCGGGAGATGGTTACAGAGGCAAAATAACCCCTGCATTAGTCCAAGTCTATTTATAACCATTACAGGAACGTTTGACATGTCTATATATTTATGTATCCATTTAAAAATGTATGCCAAAGGCAGAAAAATTCAGAATAGATTGTAAAACTTTGGTGGACTGTAAAGTTATAAGAGCTCTTGATTGCTAGTACAGAAACGCTGTACTAAAGTGATATGAACTGTAATTTTGAATTTCAAGTTCAGAAAAGAAAAAGCACCACAGAGACCTGTGGCACGCTAACTTTTTCTTTAGAAAAGATGAAATTAAATCTTTTGATAAGCACTTCAAATTTTATACTTTCTTGTCAGTAACATGTAGCAGACCAGAGGTTTGGTTTTAGAGTTGATTCAGAACAGTCTGCAAGAAACCTAAACTAATGGGAAACTGGACCTAATTTAATGGAAAAAGCAGCTGTGTCCAGCATACCATCCTAGATCTGGTTTCATCAGGAGCAATAGCAATACTCTCATTATCTTAATTAGGGGCATATTTTATTTTGGGTGTTTAATGTCACAAAAAGTTCTAACATCTTCCCTTTTTCTTATAAACACTTCTCTGTAGAGCATGTTACCAAGAGATGAGTGTACAAGGGTGAAAGAACTTTCCCTGGGTCTGAGAAGTCTGAGCTTCTTTTCAAGAAGCCTGTAACTTATATTAGAGATGTGGTAAGTAATAAGAAACACATATCAACTGCCAACTAAACTCTGAATGTTCAACTTCTTGACTTGGAAGAACATTAGTTTTGCAGATACCTTTCCAAACATGGTTTATTACACGTTACAGCAACAGACCTGAGCATTGCTGAAGTTAGCAGAGCAATATGGCAAAGACACTAAACCAACAAGACATCAGAAGATGGAAGTGATTGCAAATTTTCCATTGAATTTTTTTTCCCAAGGGAAAACTGGTTTGGGTTAATCAAACATTTATAAAGAGGACAATATTTTTCTTCAAAAGACTTCAGGTTAAGAAAACTTTATTTTTAAAAAGCTTAACAAAACCAAACAACAAACCAAAACCCCCTATTCTTTCATGATGCCTCACTTTCCTGCTCCTACACCTCTTGTATTGCACTACCTTCAAGTGTGGTAGTGCACTACACACGTATTATCCACTGCAGGCATTTGACAGAAAGCAGCAGTTTTGTTGCACTTCATGTGTAAGGGAGAACAAAACCCAACAGGACAGTTAATGAGAAGTTTTCTGTTTTGACTAAACATGAAGAACACTTCAGTTCAAGATACTTTGTGTAAACCTTCTAATTTATTATTGAAGTTATAGATGTGACAGCTTTATAAACTGCCACACGTTCCGATGGAGATAATTCATTACATGAAACATTTATATTCCAGGTGGAGGTGGTGAGGTGCAGGTGCTCAAATGTGTTGTTTTGTGATATTTGAGACATCTTAGGCTATCAGTGACATCCATGCAGGACTGGCAGTGGGTTGCAGTACGTTGGAGAGACCCAAGTTTCTCTGAGGCAGCAAACAAAGGCTAGACAGGATACCCTAGCCATCTGAAAATGGCATTGGATGCCTGGTTTTAGAGTATATTAATTGTTTGTATAAAGCATTTAACATTGTATCATTAATCCTTCCATGCACTGCATGGCTGGACCAACAATTTCTACTGAATTTTAAGGGAAGGGGCTATGAAGTCCATGTTTTGCTTCTGATAGACACATCTGGGTGTAGGCAGTTACTTACAGACCTTCTCCAGATACCTAATAATATAAGATTATGTCATGCTTGCACACTAACAAACCTGTATGTCATGGCTGAAGCAATTGTTTTTCCTTAATCCTGCAAAGCTTTATCTAGAAAAAATTGTCTCTCTGCTTGAAACCTTAGGAGAAACAGAATGTTATTCTCATCTGAATTTAGTTACTTGATTTTTACCAGGAAATCTATTTAGCAAAACCCCAAGACCCTTTTCCCATCAGCAGAGGCAGGTGCTCTGAATTCCCTTCAGAAGGAGCCCAAGTTAAGCTTTACTCAATTTCCTTCTGGAAGGCTTAACATTTAGGGATGAGATCTCAAGGTCAGGTCATCTAATATCATTCTTGATGATCAAGAAACAGAAACTTCAGGGTTTTTCCTGACTACAGCAAGGATTTTCAAGTCTGCTTTGGTGTCCTAGCTACTTTATTATCCACTGCATCTTTCATCTACTAGGAGAAAAGCTGGTTTATAAAAGTGCACATCCTTTCACGTGACATTAAGGAGACTGCCTTACATCAGACTCCTACAGTAGGAGAGCACACTATCATATTCTAGACTCTTCTTTCAGTTATATCAGATTGGATTTTGAGTCACTGGTGGATATAATGAAATTGTACAACATACGTATTATGATAGTGTGATAGGACGATTATTATATAGTGCTTAGAGATAATCAGATGAAGAAATACTTGAACTAGAGTCATATAATCAATAGCAGGAAGTAGAAAACCAATTAGATAACCTTTTAGGAAAAGCTTTAAAAAAACCCCAAACATTTTTTTGAAGAGTTTTTGGATTTACAGAATCATGACTTAGGAATACAATCAGCATTTTTTAAATAGACACTCTAGGACTCAGAAACATGACAGACTTGTATCACAACTGCACCTAGATGGAAAGGTGGGAGAGAGAGAACTTTGCAAGAAGAAAATAATGAACTCTTCCTTTACCATTGTCTAACAAAAAGAAAAAATGCATATCACAATGACATCTCCAACATCAGGCTTTGTTTGATAAGAACTTTGATGCACATGGGCAAAATGGACAGTGCAAGGCTAGCTGAACCTCACGAGACCTTTATCCTGCTCTACTTGAACATGATCTGTAATTTATATTTGCAACACTGGTTCCTAATGCTCATTTTGCAGGCTAGATTTTGGAGTGCACATAGGAACGTTCTCCTGGCTCCAGGCCCATCCTCTCTGACTTCTAGCCACAATCCATTAGCCAGTTAAAAGGAAGCTCAGGAGAAGAGAGAAAGGAAGAAGAAAAGGCCGTTAAAAAAAGAAGAGAAGGTGAGCTAAATTCAGACAGCATGTTCTCAATGTTTTTTTTTAGGGTGGCTTTGTGATCACTTCAGCGCCAGCTGTGAGTACCATTAGACCTTCAGCAAGACTGAGGTTCTGGCCCACAGTTTGATCTGCTTTGCTTAGCAAATCTCTCTGTTCAGACTTTCAGTGCAGCAGATGTCTGTCTCCAGCTTCAGACCTCTGAATGCCTTCCAAACCAGCATCATCATAGAACAACTGCCCTCAAAGTTCCAAAATAAAAGCTACAAAAATGGGGATCAGATCACTACTCATGCTGGTAAATGAAAGGAGTACCATTCTTTGATAACCACATGGAATTACATTCATCGGTGTCTTTCAGAATCAATCAGATCTGCACCAAAAATCACTATAGAAGAGCAATATTTCCATAGTATTATTCAACTAGTACAGGTATTTTTAAATATTGTTTTTTAACATACCTCCAGATACTTCAGACTATTGAGCCAATATCTAACTTAAGAGCTGCAGCTTTCCACCTACGGACTTACACCAGTTACACCATCTACAGCATGGCATAACACCACCCAAGTGTCATTTCTGCAGATTAAATAGCCACAAAAATTCCTGCAATCCAAAGAAAATAATTTTGGTCTTTGATGGGATACTTGGTGAGAGGGCACTCGATTCAAAACACAGTCTTTATTAGCTGGCAATGCTCCACAGAGAAGAGGAGCGGTTGTTAACAGCAGCCATCCTTCCCTCATAGCTGAGCCACCTCCACTGCCAATTCAAGGCTGCACTGCCTGGGCTGCAGCTGCCTGTGCTCACTTTGCCATCCTCCCCTGCCATCCTCATACCCTTGTCCCTAGCACTTCCAGTGCCCGTTTGTTGCTTCAGCTCACAGATTTTTCCTTCTATATTTCCTCTGCCCCCCCACCCCCAATCAAAACCCAACTTTTACAATTATTTCAGTTTCCCTCACTCTTTGAATCAAATATTTCATATCACTAAAATAGCTGGGTTTTTTAAAAAAAAATCTTTTAAAGGTAACCATTCTATACATAATTAAGTTAATTTTAAGACATTAACTCAGATCTCATATTGGAAGGCAGCCCTTTAGTTGGTGCAGCAGAGCAAAGGAAATCCAGGAGTCTCCCCATATATGAAAGATGCTACAATTACGTTTCTAAATATCATTTGATCTGTTTCCCAGAGCTACAATATTAATTTTTCTCCTCTTTATTCCTAGCTTTTCTTTATGTGCTAGAGATTTAGCTGAAGGCGAGAAGCATAAGTTACAAATAATATTTTCAGATGTTAAAACAAATAGCTGAGTAGGTAAGTAAACAAGTTTGCAGCACATTTTTGATTCTATTTGTTTTCTTCATCCCCATACAATTCAGAAGCTCTATTAATCTTAAAGCACACTGATTTTTCATTTCCTAAAAAAATCCTTGTGTAATCCATTTACAAATGCATAAACCTCAGATGTGAATAAATTGGTGACCATAACAACTTACAATACCTGAGATCTAACACCTGAAAATTAAAGAGACTGAACTTGGACTAAGTACCTCAAAAGTTCTGTGTATCACAAAGCGATGCAACATAATTTGCTGTCACGTGCCCAACAGTAAATATCAAGGGAATGAAAACATGACTCTCATTTTACTCCATGTGACTAGAATTAACTTCTTACTGTCATGATTTTGGCCATTTCAAGAATTTGGCAGTAAAACTGTTCTTGTACATTAACTACCTAGAACTAGTCTCCAGATACATGCAGCAAAGGAGTTACTTGTCAGGCAATGAGTCCCAGAAGATGGTGAACATTCTGGATCCAATTCAACAGAGTATTCAAGCACATATTATTTCATTTCAAGCACAGGACCAAATCCTTTATTTAAGCTGTAGTTCTTGGTGCCTTGAAGAAGTAAATTCTGTTTTCCTGAATTTCCAAGCAAGATGACCAGTGAACAAAATAACCCAAACAGTCAGATGCTGCAAGTCAAGCCATAAAGAATAAACAGCACCAATAAAGACTACTTGCTCCAGCAAGCCTGTTTTCTTTTAGCTTACAACCTCTCGGCTTTGCAACTGTCCTCTTAAATCCATGTTTTCTCTATCACAGCTTGTTAATTCCTAAAATACAGTACGCAGCAATATTAATTTCCTGAACATCTCTCCTCCTTGAATGAGGCAGATGTGCTTCAGTTCCATACAGGCCATCAGCTTCAATTACTCTGGAGCCAGCCAAATTCTCTCTACAATCACAGTTACTGTGCTAGTTGTCTGCAAGAGCAGGCTTGGTCTGTGAGACAACATACATATCCCCACATTCTCCCCACTTGATCCAAAACAAATTATCCTGTAAAAAAACCTGTTTAACCCAAATCTTGAAGACTTGTTGCAGAGCCAGTTATTTTTGTTGAGCATAGTTTTGGGTAAATATTGGAATTGATACTTCTTTGCTTTGAAGATTTCAGTTGATGTCCTAATAAAAGGAACAGGCTTACTTGCTACTCATCAGAAGAGCAGGATTTACTAGCCTAGACGCAGCGGCATTTTAATGCAAATAGCATCTGAACTGAAGCAGCTGAGATTAAATTGATGCATCACCACCTGTGCCATTCCCACAGAGGATACCTCTAGTAAACTTCAAAAAGGTGACTTGGGTATTTGTAGTGCTGTGTGCCGTTTTTCACATCAGCAAGACAATTACTGCTTTGCAGACCTCCTAGTGTCCATCCTGTTCTTGTTCTCAAAAATTTTAGCAAAAAATTTAAAAAAAAAAAAATCCATGCCAAAGTGAAAGTTTGGCTTCCCAAGAAAAGAAATACCTGGCACCTGACTGATTCACTGGAACTTAGAGAGCTTCAGTTCCCTGTGAACTCAATGTGTATTTGATGTCCAATAGAGGAAAGAAGAGAACAGTAATCACTGGCATATGTCCTTTCATAACCTAATGAACATACAAGCCTCCTGAAGAGAGGATTTTTTTGGTTGGTTTGGTTCATTCCCCTGCCCCCTCCCCCCCTCAAATGCTTTCTAGGATATATGTTGGGTATTTATGCTTTTGCCTTCCAGTTCTTGAACGCTGTCCTGCTTAAAAAATTAGGAGAGATAGACTCCAATAATCTGTGTTCAAATAGTAACTGAATTAGATATTTTCTCAAGACTACACATTCCAGCAATATTTTTTTTCATTGCTTCCAGCCTATACAAGCACAAGTTTGTTCAGTTAGCTTCTGGCTATGATCCAGTCAGATGGTTAGATGCTTCAATGAACTCAGAGAAATATTTTTGCAGTGTGAAGAATTTGTGCTTAATCACTTGGGGGAAAAAATATTCCATTTTGATTCTTGGCTACAGTACTTACCTTAAATTGCTAAGTCACGTGAAAGTAGAATTTCACTAGCTAGTAGATATTTCTTTGGTATTTCACTTGCAACATGCTTTAGCTTACCAGCTTTGACCCTTATATAAGGTCATTTACACAGCTGTTTAAAGAAAAGCATATACCATGATAACCCACAGTATGCTCCAGTCATGCAGAAATGCAAGGGAACAGCTTATTGATTGTAGTGTCTGACATAACCAACTTGTAATTAGGAAATCAATAACCTGGATTCTTCCTCTTCACCACCACCACCCACCTTTCCCCCAAATTCCAAACATAGCTCTGCATTCAAATAGTGCTGCTGTGTGAGTCCCATCCCAATTTTGAAAAACAAACACTTCTCTAATACTTAAATAATTTCACACGTTCTACTTTGGCCCCAAGGTCTGGATGGTGGTTGTGGAAGGAATTGATTAAATAGAACAGAAACAAAGTTCAAAGGACACCTTAGAATAAGGCAAGGGTATAGCAGTATTTGGCCCATATTATAAACCACAACTAACACAAGAAGAAAATACCTATCTGAGAAGACTGGTCAAGTTGTTGACACCTCATCATTTCACCCAACTGACAAAACAGCTACTGAGCATGATCTTCTCCCATCCTGCTACGTTACCAAACATCAGGGAAGCCTTAGCCCTCTGCAAGATGCTACTTGGCTCTTTAGCACCCTTACACCTAATTGACATTTCCAAGTTCACTTGTCACTAGGTACTACTGGTTTCTTTCAGTAGATTTACAGAAGGTTACGGGGCTTGAAAACATTTAAGGTTATTGCTGAGGAGTGAAACAAGCCATGCAGACAAACTAATGGAGGAAATCAAATATTTAAATAACACGTGTAAAAGACTCCAGGCATCTTACATGACATCGCAGAAAAGAGTCAATTATGGTGCACAGAAAGAATCTAATAATAACCAAAGTAGGCCAAATGCAAACACTGTCATCCTGGCAAAAATTTGAAAGAAGCTATACAAATAGCAGTGCAGGAAGACAAATATGCACACTCTGAGCATGCATACCCCAGAGTACCCTCACTGAATCACGTTATGAGTATATGATCTACTGAGCTTGGGGAATTCTGAATTCAGATACAGCTACATTTCACCTGAAAAGCCTGACAAGCCCAAGCCACCTCTGTGCTCCAAAACTGCCACAAATTCACTCAGAAAAAAATCATGGCAAGCGCCAAAGTAATTTACTCATCCTTTTTTAGCCAGCATGAAGGATCAGAACAATGCATGATGTTGCACCACTTCCACTGGGTTTAAAATGCAGCGGCGGCAGCTAAGAGCAGCAGGAACAGCAATCAGAAGAGAAGAATGCTGCAGGAAGCACAAAGGAAGGATCCAAACTTCAGCAAGTATTCAAAAATACACAGTTTGCTTCCTTGCAGCTTCATGTACTGAGGGGTTTGCACGTGTGTTAAGGTACTGGTAAAACAGTAATGTATTCCAGCACAAAACAGAAGCATAAGAACCCTCAGTGAGACGCATCAGGAGTCATTCAGAGAATGTTAAAAAATAGCCTCGTCTAAAGGATTTCTTTATTTTTAGTTTAAGGTTTTTTAAATTTTTTTTTTTTTTAAAAAACAGCATTCTTGGGAAGGATCTAGGTCTAGTACAACAGGTGTAAAAGGTCATCCTTCAGTTAAAGTACCATTCACTAGCCCAGTCTTTCAAGCACTATATGAATACCGCATCAGTGTATGAGGAAATAAATCCGCATTCCTAAAAGAGGTCAGCACACTAAACTTCAGGCTACACGTCTGTCCCATTCCAGGTTTTTGTGATGAAAAATCAGTGACTCAGTGATTTGTGTTCCATGGACTTGTTTGGTTTGGGTGTAAGACTTTCCAAAAAGCTATCATTTGGGATATAAATTTGTTTACACCTTAGCAGACTTTCACTATCATGCCCTCACTTCCAGCCTCTGGTACCTGTGCTGGGTTTTGGAGTCCTCTGGCACACACTCAGTCAAAGATGCGCTCCCTCACTCTCCAGGGCTTAAACACACCTTTCCCCAGAACTCTAAGGTTTATGTGCTGAGGTTTGTAATTTAACACATAGGACACACACGCTGCCCTTTGCAAAGGTTTCCATGCTTTTTTTCAGAAGTAAAGAGAACTTAAATATTCTTGTGGAATCAGTGTGGCAAATGGGGTCAATTCAGTGATACAATTTATGATAAGTGACTTCCTACAGCAATTTTTGAAGCACAGCTAAGGGGAAACTTGGGAGGGAAAGGAGATGCCATTTTGTGAACAGGAAAGGAACATGAGAATTTAAACGTGTAAAAATACCCTACAGAGCTATAGCTGATCTTGCAAACCAGAAAAAAATCAGGAAAATATTCCTCTGTTTCACCCTTACCTTGCATTAACCTGCAGAGCAATACAGACCCTTCTCTTCCAGTACCTGTTTTTTATACCAGGAAGTCTGTTTACCTGTCCTAGGTTTATTTCCTCTGATCTTCACACCAGCAATACCATGACTACCTTTCACAGTCCTGCTGCAAAGCACCCCTTCCCTTCTCCTCCCCATGTTTTCATAAAGGTAAAAGAATTCACTTGGACTATCAAAAATCATTAGCATTTAAAAAGAATATAAATGCTTGCTACTTTCTTTTATGGGTTTATCAGTTACTCTTACCTGTGATATAGTAGAACAATCCACTCCCTCCGCTTCTGCCTCTCAATACTTCCCCAAGTACTGAAAATACAAAGTTCAGTTAGCCTAGACTAGAAAACACAGCTCTGCCCCACATCACAGCCTTACTTACTATGAACCAGTGAATTGAACACTACAGCAGTTTGATTAAATTGCACTGCAGAGACCTCAAATCATGCCAGATTCTAATCTCAGGACTAAGGTTGCTTTTTTTTTCTGTTTTAAGATAAACATTGTTAATATTCAATTTCTTACTTCTGTACAATAAGAAACACCTTAATCAAAATGAGTTGCAACCTGATTGCTGTAAGCATTTCAAAGTACATCACACCACAGCCCATCCATCCCTCCCATCCTACCACCTTCTCAAACTTACATTTGGCTGATGCTTTCCAACACGTGGAACCATTCTCTTTCAAACACCCTTCTCATCTTTCAGAGAAAACCTCACTTGGCCAGATGCTTGGTCAGCTTGCAGTTATTTAATTGGTTGCCACTTAACCTGCAATGGTTTACACATGATGACAAATGCAAATCTACTGACTTTGCAATCATTTCTTTCAAGAAACAAATGCTTGCACCTCATCCCAGCTTGCCTTCGAACGAGCAGAAACTAGAAACAACTGTTTGTTTCCTGGAATCAATTTTTAGGGAAGATGTAAATTTGCATTCACTGCCATTAAGTAGATCAAGTTTATTTGCAATTAACTCCATTTAAAAAGGAAACAAATGTTGGGTGTAAGCAAATCTTGGTCTCTGTGTGCTTAAGAGACTGGAGTTAACTTCTATGAGTGTGTCTCATCAGAAGGAGAATGAAGCATCACTTAGAGCACATCAGAAGCACCAGTATTTCTCCTTCTGAGGGTGTATGTGGCTGGTTTAACACCCTCTGTAACGGCACTTGAGGCCCATCAAAAGTGAGTTCTGAAGCAGAGCCTTCAAGGAGGAAAGCATCAGCAAAGTGGAGATGTATATCTATGAACAGCAAGGCCAACTTAAGCATCCCCTGTGCCCTTCTTACCCCATGCTCTTCTTCTCTGGTGCTGGTATCTCAGCTGGTGTGGCTGCACACTAAATGAAATCAGGGCATTGATCCCATTTAGGAAATTTGCTTAAAAGCATCAATATAGGTACCATTGTAAAGGAAGGACTTGGATAGCGTAGAATACATTATAAATTATCGCTTCTCCCTAAAGATAGATGTTTAAAAGCCTTACCATGAGGGAGTCTTCAGTCTCCTCTGACTCTGCAGACCAGCAGGCAGGCCCCACACCAGGGAGCTGGAGAGGGGGCTGTATGGAGCGCAGCAGCAGCAGTGAGCAAGCCGTCTGGGAGCTGCAAGGAGAAGTGAACTGCACTTCAGCATCCCCTGTTTCTGCCTTTTCCAGCTGAACTGCAGTGACAGAGCACCGAGCTGTCTGTCAACAGAAACAGGGATTTTTTTTTCCCCAGTTGCATAAGGAAGCAGTCAGACCTTACTGTTCTCGTAATTTGTCTTCAGCTCAGCTGACTAAGATGTACAGCTCGGGAACTAACATCTTTCTTATCAATTTTCCAATCATTTTTTATAGGTGCTATAAACTACACTGAAGCTATCCCTCCTCGGTTCACTGTGACAGGCTGTGAGTCTGCAACAGAGCTCGGTCCCTCTTACGTAGCTAATTTCAAATATTTGCTACATAAAATTATTAGCTGACAGTATTTATTTAATGCTTTCATGTGGCAACAGTAGATTTTACCATCCCACTACATAATTAACAGTCCAGAGGATCCTTTAGTCATTAGTGACACAGAATATTTGGATACTGAAGCAGTTGCTTGAATGACTCTTTCTTTAAAAGCTGTATTATATCAGAGATTTGTTTCAATTTACATTACCACTGATGGTCTCTCTTCAGCCTTTACACAGAATTCCAATTAATGTCAAAGAGGAGTAATCACACATGAAATGAATGGAGAATATACCCCTTAAAATTTAATGTGTACATGAGATATTCCTATTAACTATGGTCTTACTTAATTTTTATACTAGGACATTAACTATAATTTGCAGAATAAGGAGTTTGTGTGTTCAACCCCTTCCGTCCTTTGCCCCACCCCCCAAAGAAAATGAAGCACTGCAGTTCATGCTAGCGTAGCCTTGCTGAGCTCAGAAATGGCCCAGGAGGCTCTAGAGAAAATGTGCACCAAGTTCCCCAAGCCACTTAAAAAAAATAAATCTCAGAACACCTCAGACTAAACCCTGGCATGATACTGAACCTCTGAATTGAGATTAGTAGCCATGAAGGCTGACAGGATATAGTCTAAACCAACAAAACACTACACCTAGATATCGAACTAGTTAATCAGGGTGGAGAATTCACTGTTCATGAAGAAGGAAAAAGGCTGAGAATAAATGCAGAATATTGACAGGCCAGGAGAAAAGCTGAATAAAAGGTGTTGGGTTTTTTTAACTATAATGGTGTCCTGGTTTTGGCCAGGCAGGAGTCAGCCTCCTCAAGCTCACCTGTGCTGGTGACTCTGGCCTGGCTGGAACCAGGACGAATGGGATGAGCAGGAAAAATGAGACAACCGCATAAGTAATATATAAAAGTATGATGGCAGTGTGGCTTCCAAGCACTAAAGCACAATGTAATTTGACTGAAAGTTTGTTACATCTTTTCAGTTGATGACAAAAAAACCCAAAACAGCCCACTACACCCAAAACTGCACCACTTCCCTGGAGCATTACAGAATGAAGGCTAAGATTAAGGTTAAAACCCTCAGAAGTTTCTTCTTCATATGGCTGCTTACTGCACCCAATTAACTGTTTTGCCCTCTGTGGAAGGTTCTGGCATGTTTCTTACAGTGAAGGGCTACCTACAAAAATCTCCGCGCTCCTTGAAGAATGCTGCGCCCAAGGCCGTGCTCTCAATACCTGCTCTCAGCAGCGCGAGCTGAATCAAAGCCTCCAAAGCCGATGCAAGTACAAAAGTGGCGGGCGACAAGATGTTGCAGGAAGAGCATAGGATTGAAAGGCAAACATCTTTCAAGGATCATTGACTTCTTCTGGGAAGAAAGAAAAGTAATACAGAAAACCTGCTATAGCCCTTGCCTGGCTTGTTCTCATATCTACATTTGGCCTTCAAATAAAATTTGTGCACCCTTCAAGAGTACTTCTAGTACAGAATCAGTGGCAGAGGGATGAAGCACAGCATCCAAGAGTTATTTTTGCTTACTTGAACTCATCTAAATCTAGTATGCACTGCTTCAGCATTTTGATTTTTCTATGTGGTGTCCAAGTTGAAATACTGTAAAAGCATAGGCAGTAGCCTACAGACGCTGTATAAGCAGGGAGAAGATACAGTTTGGAAAGGACTGTGCTGGTTTCTAGGAACACCAAGTCCTTAAAATAGGTAACAAACCTTATGGGTGTTCCTTTTAGAAGATTCAGCTTTTCAGTGAGCAGACTGAACTGCTTAATGAAATCCAGTCCTCGTATGAAGGACTCACCACTGGCCACTTCAGTTTTGTTAGATTCAACATCAGCAAGCAGGGACTCAGTCAAGGACTGCTGTAGCTAGAAAAAACAAACAAAAAGACAACAGAAGGAATCTATTAAAGTTCCAGGAGATGCATTAGGCTTGGTATACAATCAGTATTTCCTGACTATCAGTGTAACTTAAAAGCAAAATCACCCACAGAAAATATTTGAAAAAGAATTCGGGAAAAAAAGCATCAGGGAAATAATGAAGAAAAATGACGCAATTCCTTTGTAGCAGACCTGGCCCTACTCGATACCAGTATTGAGAGTAGAGCACATGCTCTACCTCCACCACACAACCAGTCTGAGATGAACAAGCAGTAGACCTGCACATGTCATAAAGAGGCCTTCATATCGTTATCTACACCCACGGGAAAAACCTGAAGATGGATAGGGCAAGAAGGATATCGGCACACATGGCAACAGCAACCATTAGTAACTGAGGAAAAAGACAGTGTCCCTATCCATAAATTCCATCTGTAAAAAGAGACCTTTCAGTAATATCAGGAATACTCTTGAAGGTTACACAAATCACGCTTCTCAAAATGAGGAGAAAGAAAGTATTGACAGGGATTCCCAAATGCATTGCAGACTGATCAAATTAAATAGAAGTGTGTTATGATTAATGACACAGAAGAAATGGATCCTAAAGTAGGGAATCTGTCAAGTGTAAGGATTCCCAGAGAAAAGGCCCAGGCATACTGTCTCAACTTGTCACAAGTGACATTGGCCAGAGTGAAAATGGGAAGCTTTTGGTTGAGAAAACTGTGAGCATATGACTTATGATGGGACACTGATCTTCCAGTTGCTGTTGTGCCCACAGCTGTGGCACCAAAGTGCATGATGAGCACCAGCGCAGGCAAGAGCAAATTTCCATGTGCTTGCAGTAATATCTTTCATCCTGAGGCCTCTAGCCACCTTTCTTCTAACTAGTGAGCTAAAGGAATAAACAGACAGTATGTAGGAAAGAATTTATGCTAAAATGGAAGGATGCAACCCAAGCTTCTGCAGCAGGGCCATATGTTGCACCATGCAGCAGCTACGATGGGCACAGCAAGTCCCCACTCAGTTGAGACATACAAGAGAGCGGATGGTTAGGGAGATGAAGAGGGAGGCAAGAGACCACGGAAGAAGAAACAGCCATAGTACTGTAAATAAAAACAATCCCAAATATAGTATGTTGATATAGAGAAAATGTGTCTACAGGAGCTGAAGCAATTAAGATGCAGTAATCATCTTCGACATACTTGTCACATAGGATGCCAAAAGTAACATGAAAAATACAAGCATCCTGCCAAAACATCCCAGAACACAAATGCCAACACACTGATGATAACTGACAAACTCATCACATCATTGACCAAGACTGAAAAACCTCACTATCAATGACTTGCACACTCACCTACAAAAACGCACATGTGGAAAAGTTGCAAACTCCACCCAGTTCTTGTTGGGCCATGGCAAGCTTGTACTTGAAGCAGCACATGTGGTTCAGTCAGTTATTATGTTTGTTCAAGTTTTCAGCTAAATAATGGTGTTTCTTTTTAGGCCCAGTTAGACACAGACCTGAAGAAGGTAAAATAGCAGGACAAGTGCTGGCAGGCCACACTGCCCATCCACGCAGCACATGAGCAGTGAGAATCTCCTTCGATGCCCTGAGTGCTAGTAAGGACATCTAGAATTCTGTTCCTTATGTCCACGTGTAGTTTTTGTTCTTTAAGTGTTTGTTTTGAAACAGTCTGGCTCATTCAGGCTGTATTAAATGGCCACACCTATGCTGAAACACTTGCTGGTTGTTGGCATGCCACTGATACATTATGTATCCTCATAACCTCTGTCAAAAAAGATGAAAGGAGAGGAGTCTAGAGCATTTGCTTGGCTGGAAAGCATCAGGGAATGGTGCTACATGCCCCCACTGCCTCACATGGGTGCAACTTTAGTATTCGTTGTATTTTGTGTTTAAGGAGTAGGCAGAGAAACGTATGCAGCATACTGAGAGCACCTTCTGGAGCAGCCAGTCCCAGCAGATCGCAGGCAACTTGTGCTGGTAAAATACATCTCTTGGGAACTAAATATCCTTCACCATGCAGTGGGTTTGAAGGACGTGGGCCCAGTTCTCTCCTATCTGGATGGGAGCATCATCCACTGAGATCAATGCCACTGCATGCATCTTGCAGAGCAAGAGTTGGTCTCTCAGTATGCGATTTGAGAACACTTGCAAAAACCGCTAACAGCAGACGAGAGCTCTCAGTTATGCTCTGAAGACTAGGCTGCCTGCCAAGAGAACAGCACATTAGACAGACACATCAATAATTCCCATCATCTATCCATCAAAAAAAGATATTCTATTTACCTTAAAATGCATCATATGTGGATTTTACTATGCTGAAAAGGGCAACACTTGTAGGTCTCTGAACTACCATAATGTAACAGGATTGGTTCCCCTTAGTGCTGCTCAGACGCAGCTACTGCCTTGAGGAATTTATATTAGTTCAGCGAATTCCATCCCTTCCTTGACAGGAGTAGGCTATTTCGCCATAAATTGGCTAAACTCTATGGCTATAACTGATCAAATGAGGTGTGCCCATACATAATGTTTAACCAGAAAATTTAACTAAAGAAATAAAATTTGAACATCAGCCAATAAAAGTGGATGGAGAAGTGGCAGGGCTGGTCTCAGCAGCAAAGCTATTCCCAGCACTGGCTGCAGGACAGGCGTTTCAAAACTGTAAGATTAGGTGGGTTGAATTCCAAGCTGGTGATTTCAATATACCTTTTAGAAGGTTAAATTTAAACCGAATGCTGTTGAACATGCTGCTTGAATGTCATTTGCTCTTTTGCTGCTAAGTATTTCAAAGGTCTTACACAGTTATCTCAGCTGAAAAACAGGCCAGCTGTGCTCTGTGTCGCATTTCACCTCTTCCCAGGTAATTTTGGATAACAGTGTGTTTTCAGCTGACTCTGCCCAGGCTTCTCTCTTTCTGAAGTAAAGCAAACAATTCTTGCCTATATTTGAAAAACGTTTTGATTGATACAGAAAAAACAGCATTTTAGTTTTGTGTGCTGCTCTTTGCCTAGGTAGGAATGGAGTTATAAAGGGTCAAAAAAAAATCCCCCTCCAAACCTCTCAGTGAAACTTGTAAGCATTTTTACATCTAAATACTGACTTAGATCATCTGGAAACTGCTAACATCTAAGGAGGATAAATAACCTAAGAGTGAAGATATGTCTGGACTGAGACTGCTGTAAAGAAAGACTAATTAAAGTTTCTAGATAGCCCATCTGACTGAAACTCAGTTACTGGACTTGAACCAGATGCAGATATCGTCAGATCAAACCCTGGTCTTGGCAAAAGAAAAAAAGACTGATGTGCGTTGTTGAATAGCCTGGTTTGCATCTGGGCTGGCCAGTTTTGTTGTCAGTGATTATTTGCTCAGTACTGACATTTTAATGGGAGTAAGTTGTTCATCTGAGCATGCATGGATCAGTTTGGGCCTCAGCAGTGCTGACCTGCAGATGAGGCACTGGTAACAGAAACTGGGGGTCTTCAGCCATCAGAGATACTATGGGTGTTCAGCATGTTCTGCACTATGCACAGTCATCATTTTACTTTTATCCCTTTGAGAAGCATAACTTGAAAATTCCCAGTAGTTTGGTGTAAGTGCAAATGATTAAAAAATTAGACATGGAATATACTTACGGGGATAGAGATTGGGGAAAGGAGAAGATGGGAAAGTGGATGTGGGGCTCAGCACTTGGGCAAGTAAGGATGGGCAGAAAAGGTTAATTAGATGTGTCAGTACCAGGGGTCTGCATCCACCAGCCTGGCCCTGCCTTGTGGCAGCTGGAGTCAGGGAGGATCGCAGCCCTCCGAATGGGGAACAGAGAGCAGATGTTCTTACCCCAAGTAGTTATTCCTCTCCCTTCAGCCACCACCCACTTTCCCAAGTTCTGTGCTATACAGGTCATCATACCCCCATCTCTTGTCTTTAACAGAGGTAACTCACTGTAGGGCAGAAGAACACACAGGCACTGCAACACAAGCCTTCGTCTGCCATACAGCTTCTCCTCCTCCCACTGAGTTCTCTGCTTCTCGAGCTTTTGTGGGCTGTCCTTAAATACTCCTCTGGCAGGTCACTGGCTCTGGGAGTGAGATCCCCAGTGGAGTTGGGCAATTAGTATTTGTCCCTCAGGCTAATTATCTCCTCAAACCTCCTGGCCAAGTCTCAAAATAACCCCAAATCCCTCCCCAATACCTGTGCAATGAAGGCTGCAGCCACTCGTGGAACAAAAGCAAAAGGGAAGAGATGGAACAAGTTGTAGCTGCAGTAAGAAGAATTTCTGAAAGCTTGTCCCATCACACCTGCTGTAAGGTGCTGGTTTTTAATGTCCCTCAGGAAGCAAGGCAGTTACTGGAGCCAGCAGCGCAGCAAGTGTTTTCTCTCTGGGATATTCTCAATCATTAAATGTTACTAAAGGCATATTTGTCCTTGGAAGGTTTAAAAGCAAATCTTTTAAAAAGCTGGTATGTGGGGCTCAGTGTGGTAACGAGTGATGTGAAAGCCAAATATTGGATTCCAAGTGATACAGTATGATTGAAATTTCATGTAACCTAGAGGATAAAGTAAAATTCAGTAAAGTGTTTTGAAACAGTGCAAGCAAAAAAGATTTTCTGATTTTATCAGTGCTGCTCAAGATGTATTTGAAGCCGGCATGCAGCTGAGGATCATTTCCTAATACCATATTCTCTTTGGATGGTTCAAATGTTTACCATAAGCAAAATGAAATAGGATTACAAACTAAACTCCTGCTTCCCTGACTTTACCCTGGCAAGGTCTAACACAGAGACACAGAGAGATGATTTTCTATTCAGTCAATGGCCAAAACTTCCCTTGCTGCCTTCCCCAGAAGCTATGCTACCCTCTACAGCTTGTGAGGCTTATAGTGGCACTTGAGCAGGCTACGGTTGTCTGTCAAGACAGGGCCTCGGGTGATCAAGATGAGAAAAAGGCTAAGGAGGCAGAGAGGTATTTTATCCTTTCTTGCTTCTGGCAGAGGACAAAACCAAACCTTGTTCTGGGCTAAATAAGATGAGAGGTAACAAAAAACGTCTACAAAAATCACCAAGACACAATATTTCTCTTGGTTTCAGAGGAGATAGGATGTCTCCCTTGCAGAAAAGATATAACTAGGCCCAGGTTTAAGGCATTTGCCTGTGCTGACCCATGGGAAACCCCTGCTTGGACACACCAAAGGCTTTTCACAGCATCTACTGCACAATGCAGATCTTAGGGTGAAGGACAATTATTCCTTCTGGAGAAGGACACATCATGTTCTTGCATTAGAGTGAACATACGATTTATTGCAGATGGATTGTAACAGAGTCCTGATGCCATCTCTAACCTGGGCATAGTGCCATGCTGCAAGTTCATTCCAGTGATGTACTGAGATGGCTTCACTGCACTTAGTCTCCAGTCTCTTTGGAGACAGTCCAGGCAGGCTTTCCCTACTTTGTGACAGCTCTTGGCTAGCTTCTTCTGGACTCAGCAGTTCATTTCAAAATTTCCTGACATTGCTCCTCTTTGTTTCAGGTCTGCCCAAATCATGCAAAAAAGCTGAGGAATCCAGGCCCTTCTTCAAGCATGGAGTCTGATCTCCAGATGGTGAGCATCCACACCTTGCTTCCTCTTTTCCCAGCCCCTCAGATGCCCTCTCGAAAGAAAGACTGAGGTGTTATTACACTCTATTCTGTGCCTCCCACAGGCAAGGGCACAGGGAGGGCCTCTGCTAAGCATCATGCACAGCTCCTCAAAAGCAGATTTAGAGCAGAATTCCACTCCCAACACAAGTAATCAGAGGAAAGCCCAGATAGCGTCTCCTAAATACGTAACACGTTCCCTCCTCAGGAGCAGGACTTCACAACCTCTCTGAGTGAAGGCAGGGGCATATGCTGTGTTACACAGATGGACCAGAAGTTGTGCAAATCCAGATGATTATTTCTGATGCTTTTAGGTTCTGGCTAACAGTTCTAAGTGTTTGCCTGCTGTTGGTAATCATCCAGGTTTGAGAATTACTCAGAAAATATTCAATTAGCAAGAAATTAATTGTGTTTTTAATTGTCCGCTCTTCTGTGATGATATATAGTATAAGCACAGCTTGGATGAACATAATGCAGAAGATTATGCATGCAGAGTTGGAAGCCTTCCTTGAAAGCTTTTTTTCCATGTCCTCACTGAAGCTAGCAAAATGAAATGAAAAATAATTATGGGAACTGGGGAGAAAACAACTGCACTTTTAAAGTCAAGTTTGGGGCTGAATTCAAGCTCAGGTCTGACACAGGACACTCACCAGCTACACCAGCTATAATCATCCAGCCAGTCCCTCAGGCCAGGTTCCACATGTTGAAACCAAACCATCCCTTTCTCCAGTGTTCCCTGTAGGCAGGAATTTCTGAATCCTCAAGTCAGCTGACAGCAGATGCTTGACATGAGGATAAGGGATAGATGCAGGTCGTCTGAACACAACACTTGGTATCTTCAGGACACTTAGGCATTAGACGTGGAGTAGCTTGCTGTGCTTCAGGACAAGAGAATGAAGAGATGCAGGACGGAGGCTAAAGCATCTGGCCAAGATACTGTCCAACTGCGGTGCTGAGCTGCCCTTCAGCAACACAGGTGTGCCAGCTTGGCTCCTCAGGCCCTTTTGCTGATGCACTCTTGGCTAGGTGTTTTTCCAGCAGCTTTGGGACTATCTCACCTCAACTCCATTTCTCAGTCTTTGTAGTGTTTTATGGACACTTGAAGTGGAGGTGGTTGAAACGACAGAGGCATTTTCCTAGAGAACAATGGAGAAGAGTATGGGCTCCTTACTGAAAGCAACATCAAGGACTGGTCACTTCTAGGTTTTTCACAGAACACTGTATGGTTTTAAAATAATAGCAACTGCCTGTGACTGGATTGAGCGTAAAACCAGACAGAGCAGAGAGCATGCTAGCAATCCATGCTGTGGGCAGAGGTGTAGGCCCAGCTCTGCAATGCATGTCTTGGCAGGACAGCTCCCAGTCTTGAATCTTACATTCTGGTGGGGCACCATTTCTCTTGTTCATCAAACCCTTAACCTATAGATGCCTTCACCACAAATAGATACATCCAGTAAATGCACACTCAATACCTTCGATGACACAGTGGTGTAAAACAACGTGCCTATCATGGGAAGTTCCGTATGGGGTTTGAACAAGCAGTAGATCTGCCACTGAGCACAGATTTAAAGCTGCCAGACGGGCTCTGTGTAATGAAGGTAGCTGCCTGCTCTGTTTCAGAAATCAATGACACATTGTCATCCAGCACAAGATAAACTGAGAACTCTGAACTAAGGTCTTGACAGGTAAAATGCCTTTGATTTTACCTTTAATTCAGCAAGCTCACAACATTACTGGGTTCTCTGTATTAATAATAAATATACACTGAAGCTCATGTCAGTGGCAGAGTTTCAATTCTAACCTGGTAACAACATACCTCTGTGAACAGCATGTCTGGGAAAAGCAAGACAATATTCACAGTCTAGCCAGATTCAGAGTCAGGAAACCTGACAGCTGTTTAACAACTCATAGAAATAAATAACATATATTTATAAATAAAATTTCTAATTACATCTAGATATTCTTTTCTTATTTTCAGCACTGTTTGTTCGGTCTCAGAAATCCAGTTCAGTTATTTTCTTCAATTTTTTTCCCAGTAGAAGACCTGAAAAAAGAAGGTCCTGAAGGACTGGTTTGGACCTCAAAGGTCTTCAGGGCAGGAACACTTACATATATTTAAATTATATATCCTGGGCATATACATGATTGCCCCAAACGACAAGCCAACCCCATTCTATTTGCCTGTATTGTCACCCTGCAGAGGCCAAACACAAATGTCTTTTCCCACAGCATGGGCTCAGGACTGTGACCTGGGGTTTGGGTTTCAGATCTGCTGGGGGAGTGAGCTGGCCCCTGCCCTGGCACAGAGCACTGGTGTGTAGGTTTGCACGGTGATGAGCACAACACAGCCTGAGACCTCAGCTAGAAGCGTTGGGAATTACCATGAGAAAAAGTTGTCTCACATCTTAACTGCCAGTCTGAAGGTCAGCAGAGCCTTCCTCTGAGAGGAGGGGAAACCTTTCAGTTTATTTGATGAAAGGCAGCTTTCTTTCTTTTTAAAATACAGAAATTAAGTTGCTTCTCATTAATGGCCTAAGTTGAAGACCGATAAATACTAGGGTATTTTTTAGAACAGATCCCTTGATATAAACAGATACTTAGAAAGTGGAAAAATTGCTTGTAGGTTTTAACTTGTGTAAGTAGGTGCAACCACTACTGCAGCCTGCAGTAAATAAGCCACAGCCATGATTAAGGCATTATACATTCTGCAATTAGTGTGGATTGGTTCGCTGTTTATATCCACTCAGAGTGAACTGAATTGGATTGAGTAGATTTGAACCTATATACGACAGCCTAAGTTGGCCCTTTTTGGTTAATGTAAATTTGAACTGCAAGACCCATGAACTGATTTCCCTAGAGGAAAGCTTAAGGACTATATTTGAGTGCTGTTGAAAGCATACAGTGGACTTTTACAGAAAAAGACTGCATGTGAATCTATATTTAACAAATGTTAGTTCCACCAAATTCAGTCTCCTGGCCACAGTAACATTTATTTAATCCCCATCTCATCTCAGTTACAGAGCAATTCAGATTTTATTGTACTGTATTTAGTCTGAGGGATCATTAACTCCATTAATAACAACAATCTGGAGATTTTTCTAATATACAGTTTCTCTACTGATCATTATAATCTTAATGCCATGAAAGATTATGAATCTGAGTGGTGCCAAACCACTGCAACCTTCATGGACTTCAGCAAGAGTTGCAGCTGGTCTGCAGATTACGGCCTTCTAGTGTTATGTTTGTGGCAGAGTGGCAAAGCTGGGAGGTGAGGGCTGGTGGTGTGGTTTTATCCTGGGTTTGAATTCAGGAGAACATTTTCATGGAAATCTCAGAAAATAATACAATCTCTCTTCCACATCTTAACAAACACTTTCTCTGAACCTATCCATCTTCTAAACAAGGAGTTTCGTATAGTACTCTAGTTGTAGGCAGTAGCACAAGTATATTGCATGTTGCCACACAGGATTCTCTAAACACTGTAATCCTAAGTAGAGCTATAAAGTCAATGTCAACAGATCAAGTCACGATAGTCAAACACGGTATTAACATTCTTGGGTATAGCTGGTTTATGTGGTAAACTTATGTTTTGATTTTACTTTAGTATTTTTATTGATATTCAGTTTTGCAACTGCTCAGTAGCACCTAGCCTTTTTCTCAACACCTTCAGTCATATAAATTGAGGTATTGATTTCTTCAAATAACCTAATGGTCTTGTTGAATTATTGGCAGACTATGCTGCACTTGTCTTGTTCTGGTTATCAGCACCCATTTAATCAAACCTTTAAGACATTTTATAGAATACAAGGATGGTTACCAATCTTCTTTGAAAGACTTAAAATCCACTGACATCACCAGCATCAAATGAGCACTCCGATACATAGATGTTTCATATTAAAAACAAATTTCATGGTGGTAGCTTGGTGGAGACAGCTCAATATGAATCTGGTTTAGAAAAGATTACTTAAAACTCAATATATAGCAATAGCCAAACAATAAACTGACAGAAAAGCTCAGACACTGCCAGTGCATAAATAATAACTGTAGGTAATATAGAGTTGAACCTAGATCAGGTCAATAATACCTTGGAAAGATTAAACATCTGTGACTGAAGCACAATTATCAAAGGTGCGACCGCTCTCTCCATCAGGACATGAAGAATACCACTGTGAACTCAGCAAAACATTTGAGATTGATTTTACGTTCTATAGCTAGGCCTATAGAAAGGAAACAGCTAATCTGATGTCATTGATGTTCTCATCCATACCCCTCAGATGAAGATACACGCTGTTCCATTACCACTACTAAACGCCTAGCCAATAATCACCACAGTGTCACGTCCTCCTGCCAACACGAACGTGAACGATTTGTTACAAGTGACATGACACCACATGGCTCCACGTACATCTTCATCAGAGTATTAGCTTGGGAGCAGCCCTAGGAGCGCACAGGCACTCCTCAGTCCTAGTACCAAATTCACAGAGCACTGAGAAAGGTACAGTTTGTTGATTGACACTCTGGTACAGCTTTACAGCATGAGTGCTTATTTTCACATGAAACGTATTCCTGTGCATATGTGCTCAGATGCTCAAGAATGCTAACGAAGACATAGTTCTGCAACAAAAAAAGGAATATATTTAGTTTTTCCTTTTTTTTTTCCTAAATGGTTCAGCACTTGTTTTGCTATCTTAAGTAAGCTCACCTAAAAAAGCCTCACTGAACAATGAGCCCATCTTTTTTTCCCCAAGATTCAGCCATCGTATTTCTCATGAGACATCATCAAAGTTTTTCCATTTAATTTATTATGAAGTACTGTATTTACACTAATTTACAGCAAGTACATTAAAAATATTGAACACTTCAGAGTGTTTCTATCAGCTCTAAGACCAATATTATTTATGACAATAATTTTACTAGCCACACCAGCGGAATGATGACTAGATAGTTATCGTCTCTAGACTTTGCAGATGTTTGAATACCTTTCTAAACATGCTCAGGATTTGGAAACTTAGAGAAGGACTAGCTTTGAATCATGATGGAAAACCTGATGCAGGATTCTAATTAAACAAAACATGAGAGCAACAGCAAGAATGCAAGTCCAGAGTTCCTAAGTCCAGAAGTGAATACCAACTGCATTTATTTAAAAGACCTGTTCAAGGCAAGTATGTGCAAAACACAAAGGCTGCCCAGTTTGATGGAACAAGTAGCTAATGTTTTTTCCTACTCTTCACTAACAGAGAAATCAGATGACATTTTAATGGTGTAATCAAGACCCTGATTGCCATTGGTGACAGAATATGCCACAAGATCCGAATGGTTATGATGGATAGGAGCACTCATACTGCAGTGCAAATGGCAGTACAAATTTCAGCTTGAGGCAGTGCGTGAGTTTGTTTGGGTTTGCTGGGTTCATTTCTGCTGACAAAAGTCCTTTAGATTCTGCATCTTTTCAATAAAGCAGCAAATGGCCTGTTAGAAGCCTGTGAAGACAGAACTGTGCTCAAAGTTTAGCATAACTACTCCTTTCATATTGGTCTTGAAAGTTAGCTTCACTAGCAGGGAATATGCTATTTGCAAGAACAATTTAGAACTAATTGCTCTGTGCTAAGAATCACAACTTAACACTGAATCACTCTGATGGATTTCTTACAGTTTTAATGCTCGCTCTCTCTCGCTATCAGCAGAGGAGTTTCCAGGACTGCATTTCAGGTCTGGAATTTCAGAAGTCTCTATGTAGCAATTTCCTCTTACACATTTTTCTGATATATTGTATTGGGTGGGTTTTTTTCTTTGTAAAGTATAGAGCTGCAGCATCCTAGACCACTTCTTAGTCTTAATTTTCTTTGCCATTTACCCTTGGCATATTTGGAAGTAAGGTCTTCAATATATATGGCCTTTTCCTGTATCCTTGAGGTGTTTGTGCCTCATAATTAGAAGGAGAACTTTGGATCCATAATGACGATGTGGTGGGGCTCTCAAGTCCTAACTATTTAGTCAAGCAATTACAGGTGCACAAAAGTTCAAAAGGCACACAAGGAAGTGTCATAATCAGAAATGTAAATAAACCATGATACTTGTAAGAAGCTAATTAATAGCCTAATAAATCCCTGTAGCAATGGATTCATTCCATTAGAACTCTTGAAAAGGAGCAGCATTTTTTTTTTCATATTCCATTGAAAAATGCTTTCAAGGATACCTTGTGAGTCAGACCAGCACTCCGATCTAGAAAATTATCTGACAGCCCTCTCCAGAAGTACACATTGTAACCTTAAGGTAACTTTGAGCGTTACTGAAGGATAAGCTGGTGGAAGAAGAGTCTTTCAGGAGCAAAGAATAAGCATTACCTCTTATTTTGAGGAGTTCACATCTTTTTACCGTGTACATGCAGTCACCCCTGACTTTATGCTTTTCACCTAGCTAAGTAAGAGCTCTTTTGGATTTCCTTCTGACTCAGAGACATCTTTTCTGAGCTAACTGTATAAGGAAGTCTACTTGCTATCAAGTCTGCGTTGCCCGTAAAGACACACTTGGTGAGCCAAGCACGGTTTTCCTGCGGGCTCAGCAGTATCTGCCAGCTGTGCTGGTGCTGGGGACGAGTCAGGCCTCTGTCAACGAGAATACAGCATGCTACTTTATCATAGCACACCTGCCAATATTGTATTATGCAACACAACTGCAATTTAAAAGTAATCAATACCTGCGATTCCATCATTTATAGAAACTCATTTAACTACAATGTACTTAGGGGCAGAGTGAGAGGCTAGTAAATGCCTCTTAAAAGAGACAAAGCGTCCTGCGCTAGAAAAAGGAAGGACAGAACCATCCAACACTCTGGTCTTACTTGTTTTAGTTTTAGATGCGGAAACTGAGTAACGTGGTAAAAACATCTGTTTTGGTGTGTATCCCTCTGTACCAGGCGAGATGTGCAGGGCAAGATGAGAGACCTGCATCACCCTGCAGAGCCTTTGAGGGATGGTGAAAGTTTTTGGATCAGCAGTCTCTCTCCTTTTGCTCAGAAATGGCTGTTAAATTTCACCACCTCAACAATTTAGGCCAACATAACTTACTGGCTGTATTGGCTGTTTCCCTGTCTGCCTGCTTCCACATAGATCACTCTTCTGTAAGCCAAATTTATACAGTGTAATTCTTTCTCAAACTTCAAAATCAAACCTTTAAACTCAATTAGTCATTTTTTACTTACTGAGAAATAATTGTATGAGCTCAAAAGTCTTTTTTGTAACAATTTTGTGTTATTATTTTGCATATAAAAATATCACTACAGTCAGAAACCAGATAAAAAGAAATAGTCTAAATTATTCTTTTCTTTCATAGTTTAAGAAGGGAAAACCCTTAACAATTGTAAGCAGACCTTTATCCAAAGCTAGCAATCTTCGTAAAGGAGCTTATGTCAGTGGGGCAGGGAAGAGGGACTAGTTTTCACACTTATGTGTAGCTACTTTTGAAACTGAGGGTGTCAACTGATATTACCTTAGAACAACATACAGTCCTTCAGTGGGCAAACAGAGTCTTTTTTTCTATGATTTGCAGTGGAATAAAATTTAAAGCCTTCCAAGAAGCAGCCAAGGTGCAGAGAGAGAGGATGGAGATTAAGGACAAATAAATCAGCCTAATGACATTAATTAGGGCTTCAGTCCTTCACTAGAGATGGGAATGCTTTAAGCTCTTCACCTGAAGTGCCTTAAAATGAAGGGGTACAGTGGGTATCCCACAAGCGCTAGCTGGTCACGAGCTACAATATCATTCCCTGACTGGTCATAGTTTTAAATCCTGCCAAGATTGCCACTGCTCAACTGATGAAAGCATTGTCCCTGGGGTCAAGTGCTGGAGAATGGTCCAGTGCAGCACAGGGTTAGGGAAGAGCTGTCAGCTCCATGTAAAAGAAAGGGGCCTGTGACCCCAGGGTCCAGGGAATGGGGCCAAGCATCCTTCACAGGCAGCATCCTCACCACCCACAGTGACCTGGCCTGGCCTGCTGCAGCCCTCACAGTACCCATTCCAGAGGTGGCTACAGGGCTGTGAATCCAGCACAATGCGCAGGTCTTTTCCCTGTAGCTGCCTCAGCCATATTGGGATTGGCTGATTACTTTTTTATTAACATAGTCCTTAGAGCTCACCAGGTGGCTTCATTTTATTTAGATCTGAAGATGTGCTGCTTTCCTCACCAAAGCCCTTGTCTTTATCAAAGACCTTTGCTTCCTGCTATAGCAGATTTTAAAGCAGGGAGAAACGGGACTTTAGCTCAGCAGGTGCAGAGGGTGCTATACAGGTGCAATGAATAAATAAAGAGTTAGAAGCCTTTTGTCAGCCTAAAATACTCCCTAGGATTAGGCTTGGTAAAATAATAATAATAGTTGTAATGCTGGCTGAGGCTTGCCATTGAAAACCTGCAATTTTAAACAGCTGTGGCTCCCAAACCATGACAGATACCAGCCTGTAGACCCCTGCATTTACCCCCTTGAGTTTGTGTTTCTCTTTGTCTGTAAAAACAGTGGCTCAAATTTGCCCTTTGGGTAATTCCCCTGATTTAAACATCCCTTATTTCCTCTGAGCAGCAGTGTGTAGAAGCAGGGTTGACTACTTAGCCTGTGACATGCTCTCAGTGTGCTCAGTTCTGATTAAAATTAGTAGTTGCGAAGCTATTAAGGTATCTGAATTTGATCGGTTATAATTAGAACAAAACTGTCACAGTAACAAAGCAACATGAAAATGTGTTGTTCCTTTAGAGAGGAAGCAACTGCAGAAGATCCACTTTGCAGATAGAACATTTTGCATAGCTAATAAATCCGATTAACTTCCCGGGTCATTCTATGTATGCAAGACGGCTTGAGTTTAGAGACAAACAAGCTCCAGAATTTCCTTTTTGTGACAGGTCCCACTGGCAGAATATATTTCCAAGCAGAACTATGAGAAGAACAGGACATTTTGAGCTCTCCAAAATGCAACATTATTATTTTCTTTTTTAAAATAATACATTTCAGCACTCCTGATGATATATTGCCGTGACCTGAAACAGGCTACTCTGAGTCAGCTTAAATTCACGGAGTGTTTTTCCATAGTAAAGCACCACTAGTAATTTGTTAGAATGACTTTCCCTGGTTCTGCTTTCTTTAACGAGCCAAGGCCTCCTGTCAAGATATGCATCCCACAGAAGGTACTGCTTGTAACTGATTACAGCTCATTAGCCAAACAACATCAGTCAAAAATGCTGTTATTTATTAAAGCTTTGAAAGCACTGTTATTATAATTCATTTTTAAGAAATGCTAAAAATAGTCGGAGTTATAAAAATATTTATCTGGACTCTATCTGAATAATCAATACTGCTTACATTGCTTACCACAAGAATCTGTCACCCTCAAACTAAACAGTTTTTACAAAGTATTTGTGCATCTAAGTATGATGACACATTCTTATCCCATGTGAAACGTGATTGCATATGGATGAGCAACTGCACAGAATATTTTCAGAAGGAAATCTTAATCTGTGCTGAGCAATCAGAGATGTAGCTCTCCGTGGCCTTTGCATTGGGGTAAAAGGAAGCACTGGTTACAGCAACGGACATACAAAAATAGAACTTAGTATTTTGAGTCAATTTTAATGTAGTTTTGGTTGGGAAAATTTGATTTTTCTTTTAATCACAAGTATAATTTTGTGTTTTTCTAATGAGATTTGGGACACCTTTGAATATTTAGAGATTTAAAAAAATGGAAAACCAAGTGTATTGGCATCATCCCCCAGGGGACAGTTCCATTCCGCTCTTTCCTATTCAAGGATTTTGACTCATGCTTCCCTCATCGTTTCTTCTGAGAGATCTGAGGCAAAACAATGTAAGTCTCAAAGCATGACACCCAAAAGGGCAGCTATCATGCCCTTGCAGATCAGTGTGGCAAATTGTCACCAGCAGGTCTTCTCTCTACCATCTAGTGAACAAACCACTGCAAGCAAAGAGCCAAAAAAAGGGTAAACCTTCCTTGCCCACCACTGATTTCAGTGCAGCATGGCAGGTTTTGTTTCCCAGGAGCTCCCAACAGCCACAGATAATGCAGCTGATATACCCAGTTAAAAATAAATGGGGGAAGCATTGAAATTACAACTTTGGTTTCAACAGCACACCACTGAATTCTTGCCCTGCCTGGTAATGATGTAGCAGGGGCCACGTTTCAACAGTAACCACCCCAGCTCTGCCTCCTCATTCAACACAGCACTAGCCCACTGGCTTCCAGTGGGGCTGCTGCACCCTGTGCCAGCTGAAGCATTCAGCCGCCTGCGCCAAGAGCTCCTGCAAACCTTCCCACTGTGTCTAAGATGAGCATTAAAATGAAAGCCAGGAAAGCTCAAGTCTTAATTCCAGACCTGGCATTCACTTGCCATGTCTAATTATATGTTGCATTAAGTATTCACAAAAAAAAAAAAAAAAGTCCATAAGTGACTGACTGTAATAAAAGGGATTTAACACTCTGTCCACGGTTCAAGCTGCACTCTGGGTATGCAGAGCTTGCACTGGGGTTGTGACTCTGGTCATCACAATGTTCCCTGGTGTCTCAGTTACCCTCTTCTTATCTTGGCTGAAGGCTGGCATAAAGTCTGCTCTTTTTTCCTCCACTACACTCTGCACGGTGGGTTTTAGAAACCCATTACACTGTACTTGGGTTTCCCAGGCAACAATTGCAATGAGGGCTGCAGCATCAGTTATTCGTGTTGACAAACCCCATACGATCTCCCATTCCTACAGCTGCTGACTCCAACACTTTATGGTTTTCAAACTTTGTGAGAGTGAAGGGTACGTATCATTTAATGCAGGGGGAAATGAAAGCAAGCTGGTCACAGATCTGCTCTGGTACAGGGCTGTTTTACCAGCTCCTGTGCCATGCTGTCTCCTTGTGGGTTTTTTTTTTTTCTTTCTTTCTTTGCCAATGGAAAATGCAAGAGCAACACAAAAAAGTTTCATGAACAGCATTTGCATATTCATAACTTGAAAGAAAATTAACACATAAATAAAAATTAAAAGCATTAAAATAAAAGCAGTAAAAAATGAAAATAATACTTTCTCATACGTTCTTACCAAATGTTAAGCAAAAGAAAGGAAATGAACCACTTAAACTAGCTTTCTTCATCTAGTATTGAAATAAAAACAGAAAGTGAGCCTGAAACATGGCACACAAATCAGAGTTCAGTGAGGAGAAAGATTTTCTAATTCTGTAGGACATATACAAAAACCTGCAAGCAGTTCACAGCACATCCACATTACTTGTGTGCTTCACGTCCTTGCTAAATCAGTGCTAGACACCAGGTTTCACCAGGAGGACAGGAGACAATGGGACCATGAGCTGTGGCTCTGCCCCAAATCACCTTACAAGCCACTGGCTCTGCCCCAGCCCTCTGCTGGCATCTCACTCCCCAGCAAGTGAGAACATCTTGCTATGTCTCCTAGAGAAGGATGTTAGGGTCCATATACCTCAGGAGACACAGAAATGAGCTCAACGGCTCTTTTTCAGAACAGCCCTAGTTATACAGCAAGATTGATTTTCTCCATTTAGAAGAGTATAAACATTAAAGAAAGAGCAGCTCTTATAACAGACCAAAACAAAGCTAATTTAAACTTTTTCTTAACAGCAGTACTGAAGGACCCAAGACAGGAAAATTAATGGAAGAAGATGCAGTTTAAGTTACCAAAAGCACTGGCAGACAGCCACTTAATCCCAGAATTGTCGTGTCAACTTAAACCCTTCCCCTGGCAGGGATTCAATTCTTTTCATCTCTCCTGGGAACTTGAAAAGGTCGCAGAGAGAACATTACCCTGTGTTCAGATGCAGGCTTGATCGCCTTTCTAGAAAGCCATCTCTGCTTGAGGCTTCAGCTAGCAATTCATGAAGGGAAAGAGCCAGGTGACCTAGCTGGGACAGACACTGCTTGTTTGTTGCTAACGCTGCATGCCCATGATGGGTAGCTGCAATCCTCAGAGGGGCCTCAGCAGGTACCAGGCACCCATGGGACCCTGTGGAGCCTCCTCAGCTGTCAAGGCCACCCGGAATAATTTTAAGAATTTCCAGTAGTATTCAGCACACATCCCCACGTGCTAGGGTGTGGAGCATGTCTCACCCTGCTGATACCCTGGAGCTGCTTTCCCTGTTATGGGAAGAGGGGGAGATTTTCCCTTGGATCTTGTGGTTTGTGTTTCATTTAGCTGTTTCTGTATCTGGTGGAACAGACCTATCTCCACCTTAAAGATTAGAAGTTAACAGGAGAGATACCTGATTCATGTCTGTTCATTGGCATGTCCTCCAAAGCATACAAATGGCCTACACCTTTCCCAGAGCAGATGCATTGCCAAACACTACCATCACTGCATCATAAAACTGTGCTCAGAGGCACAGTAGAAGACACCTCCCTCTCTTTACGTGTAACCGTGATCTAGGCATCAAGGCCTTATTATTAAAATTCCTTACATTTAGGAATGGAGCCATGGGCATGGAAAA
This sequence comes from Zapornia atra, assembly GCA_013400835.1. Classification (NCBI taxonomy): domain Eukaryota; kingdom Metazoa; phylum Chordata; class Aves; order Gruiformes; family Rallidae; genus Zapornia; species Zapornia atra. Next base: position 206,605 of record VZTU01013285.1, read on the forward strand.
CCTCCAGCTGAGATGAAACACAAAAGCCACCTCCCTGGCAGTGAGGGCTGCAGCAGGTTCATCATCTCCCCTCTCTTCCGTCCATGCTCTAGTGTCCTCCCAGTCCTCCTCCAGGAAGGGATGGGGACTGTACCTGCAACTACAACACCTGCAGACCATGGAAATTGCAGATCAATTCAAGAAGGTTTAGTTCTTGCCCATTCATGTTTTTGTGTTTGGGAAAGCATACATGTGTTCATGAATCCATAGGCACAGAAAGAGCTTGTAGCGTATCTATAAATGCCTGGTAATCAGCCATATTGCTTATTACACTGATGCCACATAGACATGATTGCCAAAAATAGGGCTAGACAACTGAGTCTTCTTCCAGAAAACTTCACGCACCCACAGATACAGCTAAGAAAGAATGTTTGTTATTTTAGAGGTGATACAGGTTGATTTGCTGCATTCTTTCAAGCAATCATGAATATTTATGTTCATTCTTTTACTCCTAAGTATTCCTCCTTTATGAAATTCACAATACGGTATAAAGGTCTATATTTTTACAAAGCATAAATATTCCTCTTTTCACTCCTAAACTACCTTTCCTTGCTGAATAAAATTATGATCACTTTTGTCATACTCCATATATTAGCACTAACTGATCAAAGACAAACTTTGTAAGACAAGTGTCAGTGTAAACATGTACATTTTAAGAAAGCTGAGTTCGAACTGAAGAAATAAAAATTAGAACTGCAAGCTCATTTGGCCGTGTATTGAAAAAATATGGGGGGGGATTCTATCTATAATTAAATAGTCTCTTTGTTTGCTTGATATTGAAATACTGTGGACTTTCATAAAAGGTGCAGAAGTATCACAATATTCAGAGAAGCAGCAGATAGAAGAAGCAAGCACCAAACTGCAAAATGGCCACAGAGAACATACTGTAGGAACCGTTTATGGTTTTTCACTGATAAAGCAAAAAAGAAACACTGTGGAAAAGCATAACTGACCAACCCCGTTTTCAAACGGATTTATTTCCATCCGGATTCCTCGGGACCATCCTAAAATTACTTCTCAAAGGCTGGAAGCTCTAGAGTTACTGCAGGAAGGACTGGAAAACAAATTTGGCTCATAAAGAAACCAAATAATCTCTTTGAATATCTCTAATAAGTAACTCACAACTACAACCTGGCTAGGCTACATACTAAGTCTGTACCTTGAAACAGCTCACTTACTGGGAAAACGCTATCCTGAATTTATCCAGACCTGTATTAGCAAAATATACCAAGATACCACCTCAACCATGTCCCGTGCGAGGCATTCCCTAGTACACTGGCACTTTTTAAATTTTGAATTTATGGCTGTGGTCATTCATACAACCAAAACTCCATCATCTTGGTGGATTATTCTGAGAAAGTTAGCTGAAGATTTTCAATTTCATTTCTTGCAGAAGGCTGCAAGAAAATTATTTGAATGTATTCAGGCATCCAAGAGTGGACTAAGCTTGTGAAGCTCTGATTTCTGTACATTCAGAGATTTAAACACAAGATGAAGGAGTGATACAAATCACTATTTAAATGTGCATTTATATATAGCTCTCTACTAAACACAATAAAGAACTCCCAGCAGATAGTATTTTTATTTGTGTGTGGGTGTACTGCAGCTCTGCATTTTATTCTCTAAGCGGCACTTAGCAATATTTATCCAGTTATTTGAGTCTTGCATAACACATATAGTTCTACTTTTAGATACAATGTCAACTTTGGAATACCAATACCATAATATCTTTTTTAAAAACCCCATAAAGTTTTCACTGTAAAAATCAAATATATGACATGAAAGTCCTTCTACATTGTTTCAGATTTTTGTGGAGCACTAAGATAGCTCCTACCAGGCTTTCAGCTCTGTCATAGCAAATGGCTGTACATCCACTGTTTATACACAGACTGTCTGCAGTGAGTCTCAGCCAGCCCCCTGTGAGTGCAGCGGTAGCTGGCCACGCAGCTGCCGGGGCCCTGGCGCAATACAGCTGTGTCCTTCCCCGGGTGTGGGAGATCACCCACGGGGCAGCATAATATGACTTATCCTTGAGCCTTGTCCCATCGGCACCCAAGAAAAACCTTGTATTTCCCCCACACAAGATCCAAGCAAGACAGGTAATCAGAGTCCTGGCTATAACCCCACAATCAGAGTGTGATGCAAAGTAGGAGGGAATAGAAAGTGCGCCTATACTTCTCGCTCATCTGAGAGCAAGTCTGTGTTAGTGCTTTATTATCGATGGGAAGTGCCCCTTTGAAGTGAACCTCCATGTAAGCCCTGATGCCCTCATGTTCTTTTCACATAGTAGAGTCCAAGTACACAAACCGTATTTCTTCAGAACAAAACAAAGCTGGAAGATACTCTCCAGCAGTGCATCCATATTACTCCCATCAGGAAAAGACATTCCCCACGCAGGACCAGTCCAAATAAAACCATGAAAACGCCTAACGAGGATGTCAGGTCTTCAGCAGCAACTGTTCTGCTCTCACTGCCCTGCACTGCTGACTGATGCACAAGCCTAACTTGCATGGTTCCAGAACACATGGACATTTTGCTGCTAAATGCTTGCCAGGCAGTGCATGACTGAGTATACATTGCTTATCACATAAACCACCAAGACTAATCCTTTTGTGTGATGGACATTTGTTGCATCTTCTGTTCAGTATCATATGAGTTTCTTGGACAAAGTCCATCATTTAGATGTTGGCTAGTGCACATGCTTATTTTCAAAGGAGTTTTTAATCCACTGATGTTTAAAAGATTTACTGGTTTAATTATTAGTTTATTTTCTGGTTTATTACTTCCCTTTGATTTTACTGGTTATTACAAAGCCTCTATAAAGGCTGTTAATTACTCATGCCATTCAGAGATCTATCGAAGTATGATATAACACATCACATATATTGCTTGATGAAGAGGAGATCATAAATTCTTTTTCACTCATTAAAGGGAACCTTTTGCAGAACATTTTCATAATGGTGCAATGAATAAGTCTGCACTGGAACCATCTGAGGGAACATAAAGCAGAGGAAGGTAGGGAGATGAATTTTCCAAGTGCCTCTGTCTGATGGCTATGGAGAAACACCTGGGTAAGAACATTACAGGATGATTTGGCAGTGTGGAGCATGCCTGTCAGAGACTGAGGTCTGGTGGGCTGAAAGAGCCACACACAGATGAACTTCATATTCTCACTGTAAGAAAGTAGAGAATGGTGTCTAACCTCCATCCTCAGCAGGAGAATTACTGTTTCACACTATCTGGAGTTAACAGGGACTGTTCCTGAGCCCCTGCAAACTAGAAACGTGTGTTGTTCATGCCAAAGAGAAAAAAATTACAAAACTTATCATGCATCCAGTCACATTTCTAATGCTGAATAGGGCTTGCTAAACTACCAGCTTTCTGTTACCAGTTGAGTAAATCAATAGTCTACAATGACCATTGCACTGCCATAAGAAGATCCAGTACTGCCATGTGCAAAAATTTTGAAATGTTGATTTTCATCAGGTTCTAAACAGATGAGAAGTAGACAGCAGCTATAAGCATATCCTGATCTAAAACATTAGTTCAAAATCTGCCTATGAGTTTTGGATAAGGTATTACATCTCAGTGGAAGAACTGATAAAGAGCTGTTTTGATGTGGTAATGAAATGCAGACTGACACTGGAAAGCAGAGAGCCAAGTGTCAGGCTCCCAAATGAAAAAGGTCAAAATTTTCGGAAGCTGAGTAAATGTGAAGGGCTGAAAACAGTGGGGGTTGCAGGCTTTCAGCAGCTCTCTATAGAGACTTAATATTTAGAAACTGAACTGCAGACATAGTCTTAGTCCAGATGTTAAAGATAAAAAGCATTGCAACGATCAGTCCATTAAATTCCAATTCCAAGTCTATTCCAAAGTATATGTGCCTTCACAAATCCACTGCAAATACACCCTTCAGCTTTTGGCAGTAAAACAGTACCATTGAGTCTAACTTGGGTTGTGAGGAAGCTCTGATTGGGAAGGATCAGCACATTTCAGGAGCTACATGAAGCTTTAGAGGTTATATAGATGGGCCTGCATCTCCCTTAACTCATCCTTTCTCCACCAGCCTGTGGGGGACGAGATCCCACAGATATGCCACCAAGCAGTGATCCTCACCCCATGCAGGTCTCAACACCCGCCATGCCTTGAGCTATTGCTGCCATTATTGGTACAGCAGTGTCTCCTGTGGCTGGCTGTGTGCAAAGCTGGGCCTCTGCCTCCTCACGGTGAAATTCTGTTCCTGGCAGGTTATTGTCAGAAATTATCCTGTTTCTGGACATAGACCAGGATGTGATGTGTTAAACTCAGTCACTGATAAGGCCTCAAAAAGAAGGCATGTGCCAAACAGGAGCTTGCACGTCTCTGGCTGACTGAAATATCTACAGGAAAATGTGTATTCTAAAAATAAGATTATTTTAAGCCTGCTTTTTAAAAAAAAAAAAACCCGCACAAAACCCCCAAAGTTTATCTAAATATTAATAGATTGCTTTAATGGATCTCATAGATGTGAATGTATCTTTGCTGAGATAGGAAATAAAAATATTATTTTCTGGCATTCTCCTAAGTTTTGGACTTGAAGTCATTACATTGCAAACAAACTTTAGTGATGAGAGCAGGACTCAAAGATTGTATATTTTTATAATCATAGTATCTTTTTCTCAATGTATGCATTACTTATATTCTGCCCTATGTTTGTGCCTGTAAAAAACAATTTAGCCTCCAAAACGGTGAAGCTTTTGAAACACTTTCAGGCCTCCTTCCTAACTGAGCAGCAATCAGTATAAATTTGCCTGTAGTAAGTTCTCGCTGAAACAACAAACATCATTACCTACAATTTCCAATTCTGTTCCATTTTCCCAGACCCAGAGCATTCCTTCAGCATAACTAAAGATTGTGACTTCCCCTGATCACAATGGATTAACATAAGTATAGGTTTAGACTACATCATTTAAAAATCAGCTTATTAAAGTTATATCTCTTGTTGTGCCATGGCAATGAAAGCCATCACCAGCTGCCTGTGCTAATTTTGCAACAGATTACAGTGAAGATCTGCACAACCTGTTCATGTCACGGGGGTTTCCAGGGCTTCCACTCCACAAGGCAGTGAGAACATATCACTTATTACATAGACCACCAAAGGGTTTTCACAGCTGCAAGCTACAACTACTCTTATTTGTTTATTTAGAATGACACAGGAGCCAGTACTAAAGATTAGTCACATTAATATTGATGCTAACATGCAAAGAAAAGGCATGTATTTGGTCTACAACCACAGATGGCTAAATATCTTGTGAAAGCTGCAGAGCACAATTAAACACAGGTCACTGTTGTAACCATCAAAACACAAAAATCCTGGGAGTTTTTCTGAGAAATCAGGACAAGTGAAATCAAACTCAGACGACAAGGTGAGGGCGTGCGAGAAGCTACAAAGCACGAGCAGTCATGCTTTCCAGTCTTGCAGGAGCAGAAACTCAGACATATGAAGCAGCCAAATCCCATCAGCTGTGCTTGCCATCTTCTGCTTACATTACCCAACCACTGAATGCTGCTGCAAAGATCCTATTTATGGGTTCAGTGCCCACTTTCAGACTCAGCCTTGCAGAGATCATGTTATGTTAGCTAAAAGAGGATCTAAAAAAAGTACAAAAAGCAACTTTCTGTGCCAGGGTTAGCCAAGGTTCTGACCCTGTGTGCACTGGAACGCAGCAGGTATTAGAGTACATAGCCTCAGATTTACTCCTACTCCATGTGCATTGGCCATTTTCCCTCCACACATGGTTAACAATGTTTTTGAACACAATGTTTCCTTTATCCTCTTCTGATATTAAACTTACAGAAAATCATGTAGAAAATAAATGAGTGTACATTTAATGCTGCAATGTGATAGCACAGTGGCTGAAAAATTAGTCACAGTCAACTGCCTGAACTCTGGAGGAAGATTGTGACGGACAAACATTGCTGTTGGGGCTACAGAGGAGGAGAGCGGATGGAAATGCAATGATAGGCAATAGACAGATCAAAGCCAGTTGCAAAAAAGATGATCAGTTCTTGATTAGCCTTAGGGAAAACCAAAGAAAATCCAAACCATTCTGAGAAAAATAACCAGCCAACCTGAAATCAATATACCAAAGTTCAGCATGACACACCAACCCTTGGTCATTACAGCAGTTTATTAGTACGGACTTACTGGGCAAACTAAAAAGTAGACAGGTTTGATTAACAGAGAATGGGGGAAGAAAAACACATCACATTGCAGAAAACTCTCACTGAGAACAGAGGACCAACAGCATGAGACAGCTCTTGAAACATTTCTAATATGCACCAGAGTGAAGGATTTCTTCCACCAACTCCCCCAAAACAGTTGCAGTCACCTACAATGCTTGTGTTTATCTTAAAGAGTAACATCAACTTATCAAACTGAATTCTTACTCCAGACCCTGTCACTAACAATTGTGAAAAAATAACAGTAAAAGTCTTTGTGGTGAGTTCATTAGTCTTACGGTGCTCTAGACATGTGAAGTGCAGTATGTCTACTGAATGCAAGTAAGTCAAAATCCTGGGAAAGGACCACAAGGAGGAAAGAATGTAACTTACAATAAAAGGGAAACCCTAGGGATATTAAGAAAGAAGTGTGACTGATGGCACAGGAGAGGACTAAGAAGATCATTCTACTCCTCCCTCCCCGAGATGTCAAGTTGGGAGAGGTACATTCTAAGTTAGGCATCTTTTGGCCAGTAAAGGCCCCTAAAGCCCTTTTAGAAACAGACATAGTCCTTTCCCTGAGAAGTCTTCCACGCAAACAGCTGGACACACCAATGGGCAAGAAAGGAGCAGAGTGAGTCTATAGTTTTGTTTCACTTTCACAAGTAAAATTAACTTCTCATGTGCCTAACCCAACAAGTTCAACCACTTGAATCAGTACAGGCTGGGGGATGACCTGCTGGAGAAGAGCTCAGTGGAGAAGGACGTGGGGGTCCTGGCTGATGACAGGTTGGCCATGAGCCAGCAGTGTGCCCTGGTGGCCAAAAGCACCAATGGGATCCTGGGGTGCATCAAGAGGAGTGTGGCCAGCGGGTCAAAGTGGTGATCCTCCCCCTCTACTCTGCCCTGGTCGGGCCCGACCTGGAGTATTGTGTCCAGTTCTGGGCTCCCTGGTATAAAAAAGACAGGGACCTTCTGGAGAGAGTCCAGAGGAGGGCTATGAAGATGATTAAGGGCAGGCTGAGTGAGCTGGGACTGTTCAGCCTTGAGAAAAGAAGGCTAAGGGGGGACCTTATTAATGTTTATAAATATCTTAAGTATGGGATGCAGGGGGACATGGCCAGCCCCTTTTCAGTGGTCTGTGGGGACAGGACAAGGGGCAATGGCTGCAAATTGGAGCACAGGAAGTTCTGCACCAACATGCAGAAGAACTTTTTCACAGTGAGGGTGACAGAGCCCTGGGACAGGCTGCCCAGGGAGGTGGTGGAGTCTCCATCTCTGGAGATATTCAAGACTCGTCTGGATGCCTATCTGTGCAATATGAGCTGGGGAGCTGCTTTGGCAGGGGGGTTGGACCTGACGATCTCTTGAGATCCCTTCCAACCCCTATGATTCTGTGAAGTCAAAGAAATGCTAGTTCCTGGAGGGCTACTGCATAGCAGAAGGGTTACTGGGAACAGATTGAAGATGCATGATTTACAGGGAACACAGTTAAACACAGAATGCAAGCAAGAAAGCTTCACTGGCTCTCCAGTGCTCACAATTGGTGCTCCCTCTCTGGCTTGATGACTTCAAGCTAGTTCTACTGAGGTGCATACATACCCCTCATGAAAGCATCAGGGGTAAACCTTAAAACTGTCTGAAAGCAGAACAACTGCTGAAACCCACAGAGACCAGAGCAGAATACAATCTTGCCAGCATAACAGAACACCCATCCTGGAAGCTGCAGAGACTTGTGATTTTACAGCAGAAGTCATTGAGCAGGAAGCCCGCAAGACTCTGCTAGGGAGGGAATCGTGCTGGGGAATCCAGCATACACCAAGGCTTCTGTTTTGCACGTTGAAGACAGAAGCAAAATAAAATCTGCAAGAAGCACAAGACAAAACTTTTTTTACCTTCAAAGCCGGATGAGTTTCTTTTAACTCCCAGTACTAGGCATTGAAACAAGTAAAACTGCAGCCACAGGAACTTCTGAGAAATGATGCCTGCAGGCGACTCCCTCAGAACTGTCATCCTCCCCTACCCCTGGAGCCTGCGGAAGAGAGGAATCTTTCAGCATGAGATAAGAGTCAGCAAATTAAAGCTCTCATGGACCAAAGGAAAATAAAGCAAACTCTGCCATGGGACTAGCATTAAGCCTTTTTTTTCTCTTGTTATCAGAGCAACTAGCTTGAATATCTATAGTGATTATAATTGTTATGGTACCACGTAGAAAGGAAAGCTTTTGTAGTGAAATCATAGCCCAAGCCACTTAGTGATTAGCAGCTCAAAAATGGCACTTTCAACTCTGTCTAGATATTCAATTGCATCGCTGCAATGTGCCTTGTAATTGACCCAGCACATCTTACAAGAACATAAGATTCGGGTTGAAAGAGTTTCCTTAAAAAAGCACAGTGAAGTCCAGGAACAAGTCTATTGTGGGGCTAGTGGACTGTAACAGTCATTTTTCCAATTAATGCCTGTCTAGCGCAGTACATGCATTCCCGCATCCCTGAGAGCATCCTGTGCCCAGGCTCTCCATCCAGGTTGGGGCTGGATCTCTCCCTGCGCTGGCCAAACCTCAGGGTGATGAAGGCATATATAGTATTCAGCAGATCTGAACTTAACAAAACAAACTAAGGGAACAATTCAAACAAAAAAATGTATTAATGATGTCATGACAAAGTGGCCTTTAGGGATATGGAACAGAATGATTGCACTGTGAAATCAAAGAGGCAGTATTGATTTAAATGTGGGTTTATTTTTTATAATTTAACTTTAATTTCTTAAATCAGTTACATCCTCTCTATTATATGCCAGATCCAATAAACAATTAATTGTTATCAGACATTTATTATTGTTACTCATGAGGCATGAGTAACATGCTCATGAGGCATGAGTACTGGGATACATCAAGACATCTGTATAAAACACTCTTGGTTACACACTTCAGCTGTCACTGCACCAGCTCTGTAGGGCACCTTGATATACTATCACATTCTTAGTATCCCATTGGGTTTTAATTGTAATAATTTAACTTACCTACTCAAGCCAGAGCAAGCTGTGAAATTATGATTTTTCTGAACAAAGTAAAAAAATACAGTAAGTACATTTTTCTATCATTCTGCTCTTTTTCTGTGGTAAGGATAAGGATTACCTTACATTTTCACATCTGAAATTTACTGTAACAGAAAATCCGAGTGAATTGTTCTCCTTGCTGCCAAAAAAAAGCATCATGCAATTAGTATTGTGATTGTTGCCAATTTTAGGACCATGCACACACACAGGAGAAGGTAAAGATAAGAGAGCGTGTTTTCCGATTACATCTGAGAGAACAAGAGCAATCATCATATAAATGAGTGTATTTTTCTCAGTTGTCAGAGTTACAAATCCCCATGTGTTAACAAATGGAAAATAACACATTCATTGCAGCCAATCTAAAATAATCCCAGTGTGAAGAAAGCCAGCAGCAGCCCTGCCAAGGCAGGCGGCACCTCGGTGCGACCACGCAGACTCCATTGGTCACAGGTGAGGAGGAGCACACTATTACATTTCAGTGGCGGCAGGGCTGCCAGCGTCTCGGTACCTGGGAGTCACAGTTTGCATGGCAAAATAGCCGAACATCACACCTGCATCTTGACAGGTGTTCCCTTGAATGTTTGAAAGCTTATGAAGCTAAGTCATTAAGCTGCTGGAAGAGCGGTGCATGTCTTGAGTCTTGACACATGGAATAGCATCTCTACCATCTCTCCCTCGAATTCAGAGTAATTTGAAAAATTATATGTCTGCTCTTGATCTTTAATATCCTCATTTGTCCCATGATCTCATCACATTTGTATTTGTTGATTGAGGAAGCTCGATGGTACGAATTAAATGGTAATTGCTCACAGAACAGGACTTGCCAGAGAAAGTTTGCAGTTTGTTGAAAGGAGCAGATCTGTATCCCAGGAGTGTCTTACTAGAAACATCTTCGTTATGTTCGTGGCTTAACTGTGTCTTACACTTTCCCAATTAATAAGATTTCATAACCCCTGAGGTTTATGTGCAAGCAAGATTTGTCAGTAAGTTTTGAATTCAGGATGTTGAAGAAAAGTAACTACTTTGCCTAATAAATCCCTCAAGTAACAATTAGTGTTATCAGTGTTTTATACATAGGTTATGATTCCTGTAAAATTGCCAGATGCTGTCTTTTATACATTCAGCCAGACACACACATAAGGCTTCATTCTTAGGAACACAGAAATTTGTCCTGGCTACTGAAAATGCAACCAACAGGGGGTTTTTTCCAATTAAAGCTGTGTCCCTCACAGGAGCCACCAGTGTTTCTTGCTACTGCACTGACGGTACGACCAGGCTGTCACCAAGTCAAACCCCTAAGGCTTCATCCTCAGCCACTGAAGCGAGGAACAAACTGTTTCCAATGCATGCCCAGGACATTTTAAAATGTAGTGAAAAGGAAGAAAAAAATGGGGGAGGAGGGAGGAGACCACCTTTTACATTCCTTATTGCTCCTCTATACATCATACTTGAGGCTTCCTCACACTGCCTCTGAGCCTGTCACTAAAAACGTGAACCACTCAGCTCAGTTAGGGAAAGACTGACATACTCCTCTCGTCTGAGAACAGGGAGTTGGCGCATAATGTAACACAGGCCAGCAGTATACCTCTGGTTCAGGGATAGTTAGGATAGAGAAGGGGGAGTTAAGTCCTATTACCCACTGTGAAGGAGAGCACCTCTCAAAAACACATAAAAGATCCTGATTTCAACCATTGTCCTTATGTCCACGTATCATAAAGATTTATTGCATTCTATAATTCACTTAGTAGTTGTGTGAAGTAAAATATTTCCTGTGTGCTGTGAACGTCACACCTGAAGTCGGGAGTTGTCGCTGGCTCCATTCTGGTATTTATGAATATTTGCACTTGAGCAAGGTGAAGCAGCAAAGACTTGAGGTAAGGAACTGGCAACTGAAAAACATACCACCCACAACTTCTCTGCAGTAGACCCTGCAGCCCCTTACTCACACTAGCATTCATAAGAACTGATCATGGCTTGCACGAGGCATTTTAGAAACTTCTCAGTTGAGAACTGATACCATTTTAGTTCATGTTAAAGGAATGCTGTCAAAGAAAAACTGCATGACTTTTGTTTTCTTCTGGTTTTGCAGTATTTCATCCTTGTGCCTCAGTTTGATAGTTAACCTAGACTATTCACTTTCCTTTTTAACCTTTGCTTTCAGTCTTTTTTTGCTTGTTTGTTTTGGTTGGTTGGGTTTGAGGGTTTTTTGCCTTTTCCACTAACGCAGTGCTACCAGGATTCCAAAGCTCTGTGAGTCTGCTTAAACCTCAATCCAAATACAAATGCAGCAACCCTTTCAGGGCTGAAAGCATTTCCGTTCAACTAGGGTTTTTTGGTTGGTTGGTTTTTACACCTTGCTTTCTCTTAAAAAAATCCTACCCATCTGAGGCTTAAATTGATTGACAGTCCTCTGAAAAGTGTCATTCATGACAGAGTAACACCAATGAGGCAACTGATATCCTCCAGATTTTGGGGGTTTTACTCCAGTGTCACAGTTGTATGTCCTGCTTAACTTCAGCTTTATAAACACTCCTAGTGACACAGTTTAACACATACTAGATGCACCTGAAAGGGGCAAATAAATAACAAATAGAAGCTGTCATACAATGTTCTGAGTGCTAGTTTTACAGACTTAGCAGCAGCTTCTTATTTATCAGCTAAGGATCAGAATACCATTTTTGTTGTGAGCTGTATTTTAGAAATAATAAAAGTGTGCAAAATAAACCCAAAAAACTAGCAAATTAATCTTTCTTCTATGTGCATTTGTTTACATATATATGCTGACCAGGCAGATACAGTGAAAAATGGATTTTGAAGATACAAATGAAATTTCCGAGTATTCAGACCTTTCAGTCTATTGCATGGTGCATTTTGAGGCATCTCATTCCCAGATAAGATACTAGACCTGGATCTCTTGGGCTGAAAAACCTCAAGCAAAGTAGAATCGGATATTTAACTAAAACCATGCATTGTGCCAAGTTTATAGGTATCTTTCTTCATGTCTCTTAAGCCCTCCAAAAAATATTCACGGAACAGTATTGTATTAATTTGCTTAAGCTGCAATTAAAAATACATTTCTGAGATTTATGGTGTGATGTTGGGAACTTCAGCTGGCCTCCTGGTACACAAGCAAAAGTGTAACACGCTTTGTGCAGCAGACAAATCTGCCAGTAAAAGAAGGTCTGCTGCATCCTGACTGCCACTGAGAGCAGCCTGTTCAACAGCAAAGGAAAACAATCATGACATCTTCTCTCCTCACTGGTACTTTTTTATAGGGCAACTTTTAAAAATCTTTTCTCCCCTCATAATCCATGAAGATACGAATCAGAGGGAAATTTTAAAATATGCAGATTGTTGACTCTGGAATGAGTTGAGAATCACAATACTTCTCTGTGCCCCATGGTCCATTTCTGCCCTCCAACTCCATACTGAGGATGCCACTCTGACAACTAACCAAAGGTCCATTCTTACTAACATTTCTCTCTTCCCATCCTTATTTCATTTTCACGTACGTGTGGCCTAAAAAAGAAACTGATCCACTATTTTCCTTCCCTTAGTCCTGAAGTATGGTAGAGACACACAAAGATTCCAAAGAGTATCAGTAATTCAATATTAGTCCATCTAGACATAATTTGGTGATCAGTGACTTACTGAGATGCGGGGTGTGACATCTCAGGCAAAACACTGTACGAGGACCAGACAGAAAGATCTTTGAAAAAAAATTCAGAACTCATTGACTTCAGCTGTCACATAAAGGAGACCTTCTTACAAGCCCTCCTAGTTTTCAAATAAGCACATTGACTTAGCCTCTCAATAGCATCACACAGGAGAGTTCACATCAGCAAATGTGATGTATGTTTTGCTTGAAGATCTGAAAATATGTTTTAAAGGAAGTAAATTCTAATTAGCAGATCTAGGGCAAACAAAATTTTAAGACTTCCTTCAATTTAAAAAAAACAAACCACCAAAAAACACCAAATACCCAGAAAGCAACTAACAAAAAATATCTGCCCAAAAAATGAAATACACATTTTTGAGATGGGTTGCTTTTACCACTAAAGATTACAAGTGTTCAGCATGACTACTTGGTTTTATCACTTAGCTGCAAATCTTCTGAACCACAAACTTGCATTGCAAAAAATTTGTATGATCTCAGCAGGTGATAAATTTATATTTTTTTAAAACTCTAATTCTGTCTACTCTGTAAAAATAGAGTGTATCAAATTAGCCTTGTTATGCTTCTGAAAGGTGTCAATAGCTACCACCTTCTTATAAGATATTATGCTACTAACTATACGTGTCCTTTGTGTACAGATTCACTTTTGTGTTTCCTCAGAAAAATTCTATGACCAGCCTGAAAATTTCCCACAGATTTTTAACATACACTTACTGCTCTGCAGAGCATCAGCACTAACCTGACAGACTTGCAAGGGCACTGATGGAACCCTTACAACATATTAGCTTAATAATCCTTGACTTTTTTGAGAGAATCAAATAATCTAACAAGATTGCTAACAGTCATCCTATGAATTTGGACTAATAAGCAAAATTTGGTAAAATAAGTATTGTCCATTTGCAATGCAATTTTTTAAATTGTTTTTTTTATTCTGTGCTCAGAAGGCTCTATGAGTAATACATGTGTCCTCTATGATAATTATATATGCACCTATGCCTTCAAAACATTACTATAAAAGCATTAAACAAAAAAAAGAAAAAAGAAAATATGCAGACTCCAGCTATAGCCAGGGTCATTCTCAAAGGTAACCATTTTCTAGGATGTAATAATAAAGAACATACTGACACTAAGGGAAATTAGCCTGAATTATCTGTAAGTAAGAATGTCTCATCTCTTACCAGCTCTGTATGAAGTAGCTCCCGAAAACTGAGATGCTGTGAAACGGTAATCAGTGTTCAATTAGAGTCAAATTTCTATTTTTAATAGTTCCAAAATGTCTTGCCTTAAGATTTCATTAAAACAGTCTTTAACCAGAAATTTAGTATTTTTCTCCCGTTTAAAAGTCCTCCTTATTACAAACCCAGAGGATTTCATGCCAGGCTTGCAATAACTATTTCTTTTTGAATCAAACTCCATAATTACAACTTTCTGTAGATTCATTTTAGTTTGGCATTTGGGGTTTTCGCCACCATTTGCAAATGCAAAAACTGCTGCCCTGGCAGAAGTCAAGGCTACAGTTGTGTCCTGAGGTAGTTTGTTCAAGGTACAGCCAGATAGCAAAAGGATAAGAGATGCTGGGATACTGAAGCAATCCACTGTTTCAGAAGATAAACCTTTTAAATTGACTAATATGTTCTTAAGGGACCACTGAAATAAGCATAAAGCCCACCAGCTAATACCCACAACATCCCGACACATATCCTTAGAAAGAGATGGTAGCAGTTTAACATCAAAAACAAGTTTTGATTTCTCTTACTGACTGGTCATTCTTTCTATTAGCGAACACATTCAGCAACAGTAACACAACTCTGGGTCCAGCACAGGAATCTGTGTAATTGTGTGGAAAGTATTGATAATGAGACCTCACTCCAATTAGGCAGATACAGTGCAGAACTTACTGGGTCAGCAAAACCTGTTCAGGAGTGTTTCAAGGACAGTTTTCGCCCTGAAGCACACACACATACCCTCACACATGCAGGAATTTCCTCCCTCACTAAACTTTAGGCTTTCTAATTAAATGAAAGATAACTTTGAGTTAACAAAGTATTTGATTTAATGTTTAATGTTATCAAAACTAAATGTTAAAGAAATTCACAAAATTACAGTATTAAGATCCCTATAACTTTACTTGCTCAAGTTATGTAGAAAGAATTTTCTATTTATACTTTACTAAATATCCACCTAATTAATCTGGTTGTGATAAAAAAATGCCACTGAACACAAAGTATGACAAAACATAGCTTTTAGAAATTCAATGAGTGCATTTCTTAACTTTTTATTTCAAAATCAGTGATTTCATATTTCATGAGATTTAATATCATTTCATCGCCTTTAAAGATAGATAAAAAACAAAACCATCACAGATTTTTAGCATCTATATTTTCTTAATTTGGAACTACTGTGCATTAATTGCTCAGGATGATAGGGTTAAATATACAGAAATTTTTTTAAATTCATAAAACTGTTCTGTAATATCATAAAATTTCAAACCTCTTATTTCCTGGAAAAAGCACTTCCAAATATCAGTTTGAAATCTTCCCTTAGCCATACTCACATAATATCAACAACTGTGCCATTAGCAACCATACTTCAGTGTTAAGTAAGCTTCAGCTATTCTTAATACCAGCATGAAAAATGCATACTTATAGATTCCTAAAGTTAACTTGCATAAAACCTCCCCTCAGGCAGTAAGTGTGACCCAGTGAAGCGCTAACCCTCAACAGAGCTTAAAACAAAACAACTCTCTCCACAACAAAATTATTTCTCAAATACTGTACTGGAGAAACCAACTTTCTGATCATAAAGCGCCTTCCAATATCACGCTGCAAAGAGCTATAAACTTGTCACACAACACGTCATATGTGCTGGAAAAGCAAAGGGGAGAAGGGCTGTGACAGTGATTTCCTGGGGGTCTACTAACACCACTGGGAGAGGACTCTACCTGGACGTGCCGGTGACTATGGTGAGCTGACAATAGGAGCTTTGGGAGCACCCACAGCCTCACTCTCTGGAGCAGACTGAATTACTCCTCAGAGAGTGCAGCCTTTGAATAAGTCACACAATACAGTCATAGCATGTGAGCTACATGACTGGCAAGTGGTTCAGGAGCTGCAGGTTGTCTGCTTCCAGCAGTAGCAGCTACTGCACTTGCCTACATAAAACCAGAAGGGTCTGGATAGTCCAACAGATGCAGTTGGTAGGATTCTTTTGCTTATGCTGGTAAACTGTCTCTAGAATATTTTCTAGTTAATTGAAATGGTAAATACCTCCAAAAGTGATTTTGAAATACTACTGGAGTGACATCTGCAACCACCATCAGCAGGAACCACTGATACCAACATTTGCATTCTTGGTCAGAACCGCACATGCCTGTCGACTGCAAAAGAATCAGCCCCAACTCAATTCTACTCTTCTGACATGCATTCAAGCCTAGGAACCCTACTGTGGGTATTTGGAGTTCTGCTGAATTCCAGATGTTGATAACATGGCTGTTTGCTGCCACATCTTCCTCCTGGAACCACGCACCAAAGAGTCCATGAACAACCAGTAGCTGCCAACCCTTCGTACCTGGACAGCCCTGAGAATGGCCTTGCACCAGCCAGGGGACTGGGTCAGGGGCAGCAGCTAACCCAAATGGATACTGAGGCTCAGGGGGCAGGGTGGCTCTGAGACATACCACAATTTCATCCCAAGCTTAAGTTACGCAGGCTTGAAGTCTAGATGGGTCAAGGCTGGGGCACACTTTCTTTTTTTTTTTGATAGAGAAATAGTAGAGTCAATATTTACCAATAATTTGTGCTTAGCCAGTATCTGAGATGCAACAATGCTTTGCTGTACTCAGAACATAAATACAGTATCAGTTCTGACTGAGAAATCAGGTTGTATCTATGAGGTACCACACACTCAAACAACTGTTATTTTGACAGACTGGCCCAGATTCTCATCTCATTTCTTGAGAGAAATGCTGTATTATTTCATAAAAGAACTCCTGCAATACCCATTTATGTCAAAGTAAAATCGTAACACAGTCTTGCAGTCAAGGATGATCAAAATTTCTCTCCAAAAAAATTCTAGGTTATGTTTTCATCTTGAGAAATGTGCTAGCATGGGGTCAACATTTCAAAGTTAGTTTATGATGGAATATTTATTTCATTATTCTTGATATACTAACAGAATTAAAACTTGGCTTTTGACATTTTTAAAGGTGGACCTAAATGTATTTTATTTCTACCTTTACAGTTGTTGCAGTTTGGTGTAACTGCTGCTTCAGTGGCTCTTGTAGGCTGCAGTTACAGCTTTCTGCAAACCCCATGTTTTGAAAAACACTGGTACATTCAAGGCCAAATTTGAGACCAAGCCTATCAGAGCTGGTCATAGCGCCTCTGTGAATCACATATAGGAGAA
>VZTU01013285.1:224402-362581 GCA_013400835.1 Zapornia atra
TAATATCTGGGGAAGAAAAGCAGCTTGTTGGGAATCACCGGAACCCCACTGCCCATTCCCTGCCCCTCCCCGCGCCATGTTGGGGGGGGAAGAAGGGAGTAAAATCGGGATGAGTTTTAAGTTTGCTAAGAAGGGAGGGGTGGGGGGAAGGTGCTTGAAGACCTGGCCGCTTCTTATCTCGTTCCGGTTCACTGGGTGTAGTAGTTGTAGTAAGTAGTAATAAATCACCTTTTTCTTTCCTTTATTCTGTGCTGCGTCTGTTTTGCCCATTGCACTAATTGGAGAGTGATCCCTCTGTCCTTATCTCAAGTCCTAAGCCTCCTAATATCTATTTTCTCCCCCTTTTCGGCTGAAGGGGGGAGTGAGCGAGCGGCTTGGTGGGTATTGGGCCTTTAGTTAGGTCCAAAACCACCACAACAGTGTAGAGGAATGGGTACAAGGATATCACAGTCGAAAGCGTGCGCTGTGAGAGGAATACTAGCCTAGGCTTTTCCTGGTGACTTTCAGTTGATTGAGAAATTAGGTCAGAAGAAACGAGTCTCTCCTCTGCGTCCAAGGTAGAGAGATGTGATAACTAATATTACTCCGAATTCCTTGATCCATTTAGATCTTCAGCTCTTTTGAATTTTGCTAGGAATTACGAACATACGGCAGTAATAAGTAGAAGTCTGCATTACATTTCCATTAGCTGTAATTCCCCTATAAGATCTAGAACCTCACTAAGCAAGATAGTCTTTCATATTACAAATGAGCAAACCTGGGAAGGCTCAGAAGTTCATGATGCTTAACCCACACCAAAGACAGTCTCATACTACAGGTGCAAACATTGGAAAACATGCTGGGTTTTGCTCCTGCAGGACTGAACTATTAGACTGAAAAGCTAGGCTATGAGTCTTCCAGGAACAGATCGCTAGAAAGTGATGGGTTTGTTATTTCCTGCTAGGCCAGAAATGTTGCAGACAGTCAGCTGAATAAGCAGAAGTACTACAAAACCACAAGAAAGGTTTGGCCTCCAGAACACCTCCCTCAGCTGCACAGCAGAAGGAAACCATGCAACCTGTGCCTTGCAGGGGAAGGCCAGCTGAAACAGGAATGGTAGCCTGGACACTACTGGGTGTTTTGCGTCAAACTGAGGTTTCCTTGTGAATCCAGAACAGCTTTATCCATCTATTCTTTACCTAAAAACTAAGCAAATTCTGACTGCCATATTCTACATGGGAACTCAGTAGAACCACTGTAAGCATATTCTGAGGTGCCATGCTGTGCACTCAATAGCTCAGACCTCACAAAACATATTGAAGCTGTTGATAGAGAATACATTTTGAGGTAATACCCATGTTCCTACAAAAGAAAACAGAACAATTTCCTTCTACTCCGTGACCACTGTTGTTAGACTACTGTGGGCCAAGGTCTGGCAGTTGCCAGTTCATTGCTAACATTTACAGTACTAAAAGCCAGATCTGCTGCTACTAGTGGTCAGCAGCAGGATTCATGAGATCTGTAGGCTCCATATTTTAAATTTCGACAGTAAATGATAAGAAATGAGACTGCAAACACTAGCTCAGAAAAAGTGAGTTAAAGAAATAAAGCGTTTAAAAAATCTTTCTCTAGAATAAGTTGAATTAATGTATTTAGAATTTACTACATTCATAAATGCCATGACAGTTTGCTAAAGACCTGATACACCCTGGCATTTTAGCACTACCATTTAGGTTCTGCAATATACTTTAAGCAGATTGTTTGATCCACCCTGGTTTACGTTTCTCCTACATGTGACTGTATTTATTTCATCAATTAGTAAGCTTTGCACACATTTCTACAGTCTTGAAAACTCCTAGTGTATCTGATCTTGCTCTGACAGAAGCCTAAATCAAAGCAGCAAATAAAAACATCTACCTCTAGCTCACACTCCCTGGAGCACACAACAGCCTGTCACTTAGCCTGGTATCTTTTTTGTTGGGGTAACTTTTTTTCCTAATTCCCCACTACAGAACTAGGGTCAGCAAGCAAGGGGGTGCCCCAAGCACCCCTGGAGCTGTGACCTCTGAGAAGCAACATTGCAATGAGTTCCTCATCTACCAACTGGACCATTTCTGCCGCTGGGTCATGAATTAGTTGCAAGATCTCCTTGCCCACCATGCTGCCCTGTTGACTCACATTACAAACTTGTGAGGCAGTCAGATTTGTCTGAAAACTCAGATTTTGGAAAAACAGCTTGGGACCAGATTTTTGACAGCACAGTTTCCTCAAGGGAGCAGCAGAAACTCAGTATGGACTACAGCTAGGATGGGCCGAGATGGGAATCTTGTCCTGAACACTTGATGTGGGTAGAGTATGCCGTCTCATGGCCAGGGACATGAATCCCCATCTGTCAGGACTGAGCTGTGCCACTCTCAAGTTGGCTGGCCCCATGCCCCAGAGCACAGCTGCCCGGCAGTAACAAGTTTGTGGCTAGCCTGCATTGCTTCTGCTGCCAGCACTGAAAAACCAGCCAGAGAGAAGCTAAGATAAAGTAAATAGTACAGGAGACTGCATAAATTCTTCATTTAGTATCTAATTCTCAGCAAAAGTTAGACAACAGTAACAGGTTCTTCAGCCTAAAAAAAGGTTAGCAAGCACAGGCTCTTGCTAAGAAACACCCACTTCCGTTCCCTAAGGAGGGAGTTTGGGACAGAAGCACCATCTGGCCAGGGGCAGTCCTTGCATTTGGCCTTGTGTGCCTGGGTTATCCACAGCCACTGTGTGTGCAACCTTCCTTTCTCCAGCAGACCATCACGCCAAAGACGACTCGTTAGCGAGATCAGTGGGACAACTACTGAGGTGCCTGCTGCTTGGGGGGAGGTCAAGCCCTGGTCTTATGTAGCACCACCAGTGTACAATTTGCCGGCTCTCCCCATGGCCTGAAGATGCCCTAACTGGGACCAGTGTTACGGCAGTGGTACCTTGCTAGTCATTCGTTTCTTTCCCTAGAGTTTCTTTACCTGTCAGAAACTACTAAGCAGGTCATTCCCTACCTGTAGGAATACCTATCTTTTAAGAATTGTAGGGCAAATACAGGGAAACGATTTTGCCTGGCCTAGAAGCACTGAAACAATGCTATCTTTTTGAAGTGAAATCTGTTCTGCTACAAATAAAGTGTGTCTTTCAAAAAAAGTATCTGAGGTTTTCTGCCAGTAGCTGATAATCTGCTAAATTTTGCAGTACAGATTTTAGTGTTCCTCTGTACACATCCAGGTTATTCCTTCCGGGCTGCATTTTTAGTGCTAGTCTATCATGGGAGCACATTCAGGGTCTACAGTTCCAATGCAGTGACCATATGATTACCTGCATGAACTCGGAGGACCTTGACCTTTCCCAGTGCCTTTTTCTTTTTCCTTTTTTTTTTTTTCCTCCTCACTTAACATTTATTAGAGACTGTGAATATAACACACATGCAAGGTATTTATATTAGCCTTGTTTTAACCTTTCCACAACTATGTTAATTGTGCATCACAATGGCAATTTGTTTTGCAAATACATATTTCTGTTGGGTACTTGAATGTTTCCTATGACTTAGTATCCTATACACCAAAGTAGTTCAGGGATATTCTTGTTCCTGAAGTCTCAGAATTTGCTTTGCTGAAACACATGTCATGTTTTAAGGTCAGGGTGCTAAATATCTCTTTTAAGATATTGACAAAGTGGGAGTATTAACAGAGACAAACCTTCCTTTAATGTCCTGCCTGTTTTCACAGGTGCTTTCCTGCAAAAGTAACTTCATTTTTTTGCTCTACCATGAAATTTCCTCATCTTTGTTTTAACATCTCTCTAGAGCTTTGAGGGTCATAGGACCACACTATTGAGTTTCCCCACAATAATTCTAGGAATAGCTCCAAGATATGAATCATTATCTCCTGCCTTGATCATCAGATGCTTATACAGCCTGTGCTATACCCCATCCGGAGATCTCTAATTCATACATTTGGGGGCCTTCCTGCTATTTCCCTGGAGCTGCCCATAACTTGTGCACACTGCCATTGCCAATACAGTAACCTGAGCCAAAATCTCAGTGTGAACTCAGTGCTGAAAGAGGTTCATTGCCTTGTAATGAAGTAGAGGATCCAGTTCTAAGTCTCACGCAGTGTTTCCCTACCACATACACGAAAGTTGGTTTGTTCATGTTCCCTGTAGATTTTCCATCACTCTAAGTGAGGAAACACAGGCTTCTTCAGCAGTCAGAGCTACAAAAAAAGATATTATTACTCCTTGTCCATTTCCCAAGCTTACTGTCTGGCCTTGTTAATATTGCCTGAAAGCCTGTGCCTTACTGTTCCATGACACAGGTCTGATTTCGGCCTCACACTTCACGAAGCACTGATTCATTCAGGCGCAGGGGGCTACAAGAGGGCAGGAACACATGCTTCTTTATACTACTATAGGACACCTGTTTGCCCTCGCCTGCCAAGTAACATTTTGTTCACGGATACTTCTGATTGTTACCAAGACAGATTGAATTACAGCAGGTGCCGAGGAAACCCAGGAACTTTTTGGGGATAGGAGTCTCTGTAACAGAACAGCACTTGCTGTGTTTGAAGCCAGTTTATGCTTGGAAAGACTGGTGGGGGGACAAAGCAGGCCACAAGGAAAGAAACCTAATGGAGCTCACAGAAGAAAGGTACCCCCAGGGGCTGAGCCACTGGCTGCGTCCAACTAGATGAAAATAGGTTATCAGATGCCTTCTTTGCTCAGGAGAAGGCTGAGATGAAGTTTCTGTGTCTGAATATGGGGAATAAAACATCATGGCCACAGGCGCTGTAAGGGTTGCTGAGGCCAGGTGTAGTAGACCTGTGGCTGGTGCTGCCCTGCTGTGCGCCCTGGGCTTGTCCATCAACACCAGCTGGTGGTGCTCTTAGCAGCATTTTGATCCATCTAAAAACATATAGAAAATATAGATTCTTGCATTCTCATGGACATTACACTCAAACACCAACCGGTTCCTTCAAAATATAGCTAGTTCACACCACTGCTTGAAAACCCACCATCACAAAAAAACCAACACACCCCAGTTTCCCTCGTTATCAATGCCAGTTGTAACTCTTCCCTAAAGCTACAAAACACCCATAACAGATGTCACTTACCAAGGGGGGTGGAAGCGGCATTCCCAGGCAGGGCTTAACTATCAGGGCAATGACATCTAGCAAAGTGCAGCCTACTTTCACGAAGGCTGCTTTTAGATAGAATAATTTACAGATTGGTGACCGTGCTGATGGTAAGGACCTACTTGACAGACAAAATGCATTCACAAAATAATCGAGACGTGTGCAGTAATCAAAGGGAATTCACCCAAAACGTTAGAAAAATGATAACATGTAGAGCTGAGACTAATGAACCAGTAGAGTTACAATATATATTGTGAATAATTATTTCAAAAGTGGTAAATAATGGGTACACTGAGGAATCCTAGTTCTGATTTTTGAAAGTGTTTTAGTATGTGAGAATATATATATGTTGGTATTGATAAGGCCTGTTACAAAAACCACCCTTCAGATGTAAACTATAAAACGGTAACTGTTTAAACTAGATATATAATTAACAATTTTTTTTTTAAGGGCATATCAAATCCTATTGTTACAGTCTTCGTGGATTAAGGGGGCTGAGAAAATTTTTTCCTTGTAAAACCTCAGTTTTGCCCAAAATAAATCCTCCTTATTAAAAATTTTGTCTTAAATATGCATTTTAATTTTTGGTAATCTTAAAATGGAAAAGCCTCTTTAAAAAACCCCAACCCTCTATTTTATAAGAGGCTGTCCTCCAGTGCTTTCTGCTAATGAACATTATCACAGGCCAAAAAAAAAAAAAAATCAAAACACCCACCAACCTTTTGCAATAGTTCCACAACTTCATAACAGGTCTTTCCTCCTTCCCACAATATTTTACTTCTGGTAATTTTAAAATCCAAGCTAGTCACCTTTCTAAAACGTACACGTGTTTAAATAAGTAATCTCATGAGAGTGTTAATGAAACCTCTGGCACGAGTGCAGTGCCTGCAGGATTGGGGGCAGGGGGGACCTGATAGTCTTTTGCCACATCTGCATCCTAGTTTGCTCTTGTATGGCTATTCCTGTATCCTCCGGCCTGTTCGGAAGTGCACATGCTGCTTAGTTTTAGACAAGTATTAGAAGTTTGTGGTCTGAATCACAACTGCAGAGTTCGTTTAGCTCTCGTTGGCTTTGGCTGGGGCTGCAAAGCACCCAGCACCACTTCAGAAGAATTGGGCTGTTTGTTCAGTTTCTCTTTAACACAGCATTGTACAATCTGGGTAAATGATGTGGCTCCTGTTAAATCTCAGTGTGGAAGAATTACGTGAACCTAGGACTTGTGCACTCTAATAAAGAGAAAGATGTAACACAAAGAAACCTTCCTGGAAGAGTTTACAGCATACAGTGTTTTTCAACTATCGTATAGAATTTAATAGGCAATTATATCACAGAATAAGATGTTAAAGCACATTTAAAAACATTGATTAAAAAGCAACATTTTTATTAAATTATACAACCCCGGAGAGTAACAGAACCCGAGTTAAACGCACACATGAAATTTTAAAGGGAGTTCTATGTGCCAGGAAAAATAATAATAGAAAACAGGTGTAAAGCACATCAGGAAAGAGGTGGAACTGAATTTACAAAAGGGACTGAATTTAGGGAGCAAGAGCTAGATAACTTAGTATGAACATGAGGGTGTGGTGAGTTCTTTCATGAAGGTGGCAAATTATCTTTTAGCTATTACTGTATAATATTCAATAGTAACAGATAATGATAATTAGCAATAGATAATAATAACGATCTATGATTATCTAGTACTAATGACTTATTTGACCTTTGGGTTTTTGTTGATGCCAATAGCTTTTTTTACTCACGTATTTTTCAACTCTGCTTCTACCACCCAGAACGTTATAGCTTGGATGTAGTGATTTTCTTTTAGTTATTGATAAATTTTCTGGCCTTCCTCAAATTTTAATAGCAATCATAATACTGGAATTTGAACATAATGAAATGGCAATTTGGGGCTTAGTATTTTTTGCCAAATGAGCCTTTCTTATCCATTAACTTTAAATAGGAAAAATAGGGCAGAGCTTTTAGCTGGGCTTTAATGCCAAATTATTTTAAAATAATGATATTTTTTCAGATCCAAGAAGGAAAAAAAAAAATCCCTTAAATCTTTAGGGAAATGGGATTAAGCCAAGGTACTTCAAGTGATATCCGTCTTGAAGTAATAGAAGCTTTCCTGATAGCCTGAGATTAGAAGGGACAAAGAACGGAGCCTGTTCTCAGGTTGGGAAGAATATGAGGCAGGAGAGATAAGTACTTATTCATTACACAAGAGGCAGCACTTAACATGATTTTTGGAAATCAGAGAAGGGCTTGAGAATCCCTAGTCACTGACTAAATTACTTAGGAAGATGATGTTTCTTCAATACATAATTGGAAAAGACAGAAGGAGAAAGAGCTTGAGTGGATATTAGAACCAAAAGTATGATTTGTTAACCCGAACACACAGTTGTATCAGTGATGGGCAATGAAGAAATGTCAAAGTGTTTAGTGCATCTCCAGAACAGAGCTTGAGCATCACAGGGTGAGCCTCAAGGTCAAAGCAGCTACCATGATACCAGTTTCAGATACTTAACTGAAATGCCACAGGACCCACTCCATCGACCACTTAAATGAATTTCAAGAGCAGTTCATCTGTAACACCAACTGATTTTTTTAATTACCTGTTGTCCACCTTTCCTCAAAAGAAGTGGAGACACTAATGAAAGTGTTACTTGTGGCTGTACTTCCTAAAGAAACATACAAACTTATAGCCTCTGAATTTGTCTTTATGAGGATGAAAGCAGGAAGCTTTCAGGAACACATGGTCACCTGCAGACATCATTCTAAGATGCAGATGACATTTCTGCAAAGAAAGTTTCTGTCAGAGATGTGAGGAGCTGAGACACTTAATCTGTTTTGTTACACACTAACAGAAGTTCTACAAAAGCTTCATATCTTTCCAAAACCCTTCCTATAAAGGTTTTAAGGGAGTCTGGGGAGGAAGTGTAGGGTTTTGGTTGGGTTTTTGTTTGGGGGTGGGGATTTTTTTTTGTTTTTTGTTTAATGCCCAGAATACAGCCAAAAGTGATATTTGGTTTAAAAATAAAATCTAAAATCTTGCAAAAAAAAACCAAGACAGACTTGTTGGTGTGATTGGATAGTGATAAATCAAGAGAAAAGCTAACTAGGCTTGTGTTCCAGATTCAGCTACATGAGTGAATGATAGTTTGCACTTATCAGTAAAGACCGAGCCCAAGTCCATAATATTTCCCTCCTCGGCTGCCAATTGGTCCCCACCGCAGCCTACAGGAGAAAGCAGATTGTGTTTGTAGTGCTGCATTCCAGCTGGGATTCTGCCAGGGAAGGGCAGCTTTAGTTTTTGTCCCCTTTTCACCATGACGACTTCCCCAACCTGGCTGTCATCGCTTGCTT
Organism: Zapornia atra; assembly: GCA_013400835.1. NCBI lineage: Eukaryota > Metazoa > Chordata > Aves > Gruiformes > Rallidae > Zapornia > Zapornia atra. The sequence continues at coordinate 232,904 of VZTU01013285.1, forward strand.
TTTGTGGCAGTGCTAGCTCGAGGAGGATTACGGGACAGCGATGTTGACTGGTGTACTTTGGGTAAGCACAGAATTTTGCTTGCAAAGCCAGGAACTAAGCAAAGGAGATGCAAGAGATGTGATTTATTGTTCACTTAAAAACCAAACCAACAAATAAAACCCCAAAGATGACACAATTGAAGTCAGGAGAGCTTGACAACTTGCTCATTCAAATTAGTATCATAATTAATGTTAGGGCCAAAGTCAGCAACCTTGTGAGCCATCCTGGCTGACCCCAGCAAGCCTCCCCTTGAAAGAAACTTAACCCTTCTAGGTTTCCTAACATGCAAAACAGAGGTAATACTGTTGCCCTACATATAAATGCATTATGAACAGCGCATGTGATAAAAATAATTTCCCTGATTTAGAGAAGCAGAAGCTGAGAAAGAGAGGTTAAGTGAGATTTTTTGGGTTTAGTTTTTTTTTTTTTTTTTGCAAATTGCCTAATATGTATTTGGCAAGTATTCTGGAGTGAGCACAGCCTGCCTGCAAGAGATTGCAGGGGAGTTTGACTCCAGCCATTCCAGCACTCCACAAATAGACCTAACATCGCGGGCTGGATAGAGAATTGTGTTGCTGTTCACTTTAAAGCATACTCCTTTGTCACCCATCACTTCAAGAACTACTTATTTCTTGAAATGAGCTTTTCTAGTGTCAATCCTTCCAGCTAAACAAAAAAGGAGATGAAAAAAGGAGTATTTCAAAGTCTGTTCTTCGTATATGAACAAATGATGTGAAGTGAAATACCCTATTCTTCAAGCTCGAGAGGTGAATTGGTATCCAGCTAGGACTGAAGCAACCCTTAACAATAATACCTGATAGTTCTCATTACACTGCAAATGAAAGTGTTTCACAAGGATCACTTGAAAGGCTCAAGTAAGATATATTGTTAGCATTTTTCTATTTGTAAGACCAGTGGGATAAGAAACAGATTAAACTACCAGAACCTATTAAATAGACTAAATTTCGCAAGCACAAATGAGTTGGATGAGCCAAAGTAAGCTCTTTCTGTCCTGTTTTCCTATATTCAGAGACCAAGCAGTTCTTTTATTCTGAATGACACTTCTTTAGGCAAGAAGAAAACACCTCAGAGCTCAGATCTGGCAGGAGAGCTCCAGGTGTGCTTCTGTGCAGCACAGAGGGCCCCAGAGCTGCTTCTCTGTGGGGTGCCTGGCACAGGAGGAGAGCTCCCGGGGTGCCAAGCCTTGGCTGGAATACTGCAGCTGCCTTCTGGTTCCAGGTAGATGTTGAGGAGCATAGCAGGGGCAGAGTGACAGTGGCTTCTGAGCACAGGAGGGGGCTCAGCCCTCCTCTCTGCACAAGGACTTTGGGGGTGCACAGGGGTTTCTGCAGTGATTCCCAAAAGCAGCAGAGATGCAAGTGCTACGGGTCTCAATACAGCTTTAGAGATTGGTTTGGTGGTGGTTGGGGTTTTTCCTTCTGTAATTTCTTGACAGTATTTTTTCCCTTTAGACAGCCTTGTACCGAGGACACCAGAACAGACTGCAGTGCTTCCCTTGTGTCTTCCAACAAGGAGAAAGGCAAAGAGAGAAATAATCACAAGAGAATCATTTAGCAGATCTATCAAGCCCTGGGAGCTTAGTGAGCAGATTACTGGATGCTGTCTGCAGGGAGCCTTCTCAGAAAGTCTGTCATAAAATATAACCCATCGAGTTCAAGCTACCAGAGACTTCATTTGCATGAAATCAGGCTCTCCTGGTCTTGCAGAAGGAACTTACAGGGTTTTTTTCTCCCCCACCCATCCAACCCTCCCAACATCAGAATATCAATATAAAGACAAATTTGTATGTGCTGCCCTTCTAAGCAGCCTCAGCCTGTACTCATGAGTAGAGAGAGAGCTGGAAACCATTTGGCCTTTGGACTCGTTAACAGCTAGAGTTGTGAACAGCCTGAGAGAACTTCACCATCAGCTGTGACCCAACACCATCAATCCTCTTAAGAAAGCACGTATATGTCTAGAACTACTTTGAAAGCACCCTTTTGGTTAAACAAACGCACTAGGAGATAGCAGAAACAGAAACCAGGTTGTAGTGGATCAAAAAACCCTACTGAAATGCTTAATTTGACATTGCTTCAGACTGTTTTAACAAGTATCGCCTAGGCACGGTATGTGAAAAACAAACAGCTCGCTCTCTTTTTTTCTTTTAAACTAAATGGTGAAGAGCAGAACTAGCTTAATGTCATTTGATTTATTGCCTGAATAGAAACTAAGCAGGAAGAATAATTAATCCTCTTTGCCAAACAGAACATATAAAATCTTAATAATTCTTTAAGTGGCATTTATTGCTGAAAGAAAAGTGTTTTGGTGCTTCTAAATGGAAGGAGAGGCACAGAGATGACATTTTTGCATTTTATACCATACTTAATAGCATCAGCTCATGGCTTAGAGATTACCACCTCTGTGTTTGCTTTGAATTAAAATCTCAGGCTTCAGTCTTTTGGGAGTGCCAGTGTAGTTTAAATTACATTATCCAGAGGATGGAGGGTAAAGGGAAGCTTCGTGGTAGCCATCTCAGGCATGATAAAACAGGGACGCTCACAGAGAAAACAAGAGCTTCAGGAAACAACACCATATGGTAATAGCCAATATGCTAGATCTTGCTCTAGGAGGATCTGGAGGAGATTTAATGCTTCTCCTATTAGACAACATTTGAAATGAATCACTGTTTATCAGTTAAATAGCCTTGTTTTCACATCAACAGCTTCCTTTTCTCCCATGTATTTTTCCAACCCAACCCCACTCCCCTTTTTGGCCTTACACACAACACTTGCTTGCAAAGTCAATGATAGTTGAAGGAAATTAATGTACAGGGAAACTTAGTTCTTGGGAACAGCATTTATAGTCGGGTCTACAGGTTTACCTCCATAAGGTTTTTATTCTAGTAGAGGAAAAAAAGGTACTTTTTTCTATAAGCAATTTTCTAACCAGATTTTGTAATCCCTGTGCGTTATGGTCCATATCAATACCTGTAACACCTTACACTGCAAGCAATCTGTTTGAAGTCTGCTTTGCCAGTGGAACTGTTTTGAGTGAGCCTGTGCAAAACTTTTAGAAGCTTGCAAACTTTGAGAATGGACATGTACAAGTTTATTTGCTCTGTTGTTTCCTATATAGTTTCTGTTGCCTGATTCAGGCATGAGTCAATTCGTATGCACCAAGACACACACTTTCATTTGCCAAGAATTATTTACAACATCAACAAATGGGACCTACCTGGATAAAATAGTTCTACTTTAAGTTCACTGTTCAGTTAAAACATACATACTCATCTTGTGCTTTGATTAGGCATATTAGACAATGTTTTCTTTTGATAGGACTGATTTCAGTTCTTGAGTTCACCTACTTGTTGGGCCATCCATAAGGCTAAGCAGCAAAACTCACCAAATGGGGAGATCTGGAGAACCCTACACAAGGTGGCCAAAACACCCTCAGGCAGCAGGTTCCCTTAGAGAGAGGGAAAGCCAAAAACTGTAGCCCACAACTAGAAAAACAGCACACAGGTCTAGCCTCTTTAAAGCAGAGCTTTTGACAAATATGGAAAACAGTCAGTGGGATGTCAAACTGCCAAGAAACTGCAGACTGAGCCACCTCATATGGAAACCATGGAGTGAATTAATGTTTCTCACTCATATGATTTACTGTTTGCAACCCCTTCACTTCATTTTTCCTTCCTGACTATTCAAACCTTCTTCTCTACTCTTTTTGTTTATTAGGCGCTTGCTGAGAGGTGAAAACATCAGCTATTCTTGGTATGGTTACTAACCCCTTTTCTATGCTGCATGGGTCAAAGACACTTACAGGAATGAAATTGCAAAAAAATCACATTCCCAGATGACTTTTAAAAGTCTTTAAAGACTTCACTGTTGAAATCCAAAACTCCACACCTCAAATAAAAATATTAAGGTGTCACGTAATTTATTCATGTGAACGTTTACTGAAAACAAACAGGACAAGGAACTTGGATGCATTTTGTGCTTAAATATCATCTACTCTTCACTACAAAATAACTACTGTATTTCACAGCCATTTCATCATCAGAAGCAGCCACAGAAAAAAATAGTTTAATTATTTTTTTAATAGAACATAGCATAGAGAAACTGAGCAAAAAGCCTCCAACCGGTCAAGAATGAAATTCAGATGGTAAGTCAGCAAGAGTTTTAACAGAAGCCTTTATATAGACATTTATCATCATTTTCTCTACCTAGTAGCAAGGTTTGTCAGCTCATTCAGACTGTCATTATCATTGTCATCCACACCATACTCCACTGAGGGTAACTAATCAGTACCTGCCCTAGGATTTTAGTTGCTCAGTGATCTTAAAGCACAGTTCACTCATGAATCTTGTAATTAAATCCTTTCCAGACATCAAATAGGCCTTAGAGATTCTGCCATAGATTATTTCATAACCCCCTCTCCTACTAATTACTGGTTAAACACAAATGTAAAACCTAGTCTTGTTCATTAAAAACACACAGGGTCTTTTGTATAGGTCTCAAATTTTTGAGTGTCCTTTCACCTCCCAGAGACCAGCATCTTGTTCTGCTTTCCATGCCTCCGGCAGTCATCCGCCACACAGAGCAAGCAGCAGCAGAGCCCCCACATCGGTCCCACCTGCTGCCTTGCCTTTCCAGACTGTGATAACAGGGACATCACCAGGAGGGCATGTCTGCATATGAACACAGGGATGATTCTGCGAAGGAAACCAGAGATCACCTGCCTTTTCTTGTCTGGCTTTGCCTGAAGCAATAACCTCCCTCCTGAGTGCCACTTCATTCATGCTTAGGACTACTTTTATTTTTTTCTTTAATTATACTACTAATATCACCATCAATCCAGTAATCTGAGTCAAGCAGCAACTACATAATATTAAAAATATTTAGGGAAATATTTAAAGTGCTGTTAATCACCTTTCTCCCGACTACTGCTTTTATCCCAACAAGGTGGCTGCTGGGAAAAAGAGTAGATATGCTCTACTGAGGCAAGTTTATGATGCTGTTTCTAACTAGCTGATTAGCTTACTGTGTGACTAATGCATCTAAATGGAAGTCTCTAATTTTGTTTCCGCCTCACTAGTTCATCTCAGTGTATTACACAAAAGGAAGCAAAAAAGCGTGATAAAATAACTATTTATTTCAGTCCACTGTAACACAGATGGACAAATGCTAAGTGGCACTTCATTGGTAGATATTCCTCTCAATCTCTCTTCTGTAGGTATTAAAAATGGGCCTTAGGAACAGTATCACTAAGGGATACCCTTAATATATAATTCGCTTCTCATAAACTAGCACATTTTTGTTCATTACTGTGAACTAATTTGTGTTGCTTTCATACTCTTTTGATGGATAAGGCCTCTGAAAGCATTCACTGAAGATGCCACACTGGAGGATTACAGTACAGCACATAAACAAGGTACATCTATTGTATGGCATATATAGTCTGTATTTTCTTTCACGGACTCCAGAAGGGTTGCCCAAGGATCCCACATTGAAAATAATTATGCCAATTTAATTGCAGATTTCTAAGGCTGGTGAAAAATTAATGTACACATGGAATTTAAATCCAAACTCTTCTTCCAGGCTCTGATTTTAGACTCACAACTGGGTTTGAGGCTGAGCTGCATCATTTCTGATGAGGCCTCTTGTTCTCAGCTTGGGGTTGAATATGCCTGAAAGAAGAACCTACATTCTAATACCAGTGATAAAACTTTTGTCTATAAATGCACACAATCACAGCACATATGTTCTGCTTCCTCATCACAGCTTCAGGACTACAGTTTCTTGTGTTTCAGGAAGCCTTAATCGGCAGCATTGGTGTAAAGAATGGATTCCCTCTCCCTGTTCTTTCGTCTTAATTTATTTCTGCTGAAATAGGACCCTAAGGCAGAGGCCTACACAAGGGGTGTCCTCTGCATCCCTTAGCATTTTGTCCAAGCAGGAAAAGAGTCCACTGAAGATGAGGGCTATGGAAACTCCTGTAGCATCCTGGGAGCGATGCAGGAATGCCATGTCCTATGCAAGAAGAACTGGATGGAAAGGAGTGCAATGGGTACGTAACCACAGAGCTGGGATAGAGTCAACTCCTCATTTCCACCAGCCCTCTCAGCTCAGGGACTCAATACTAGAGGCAACACCAAGCCAGCCTCTAGTATTTCCACAAATAACAAGGTCAAAGAAAGCCCAATTTGACTTAGGTGGCTCAAGATTTAGACCCAGTAACCTTTGCAAGTAGCTTGCTGACTTTAAACGCAAAGATCTACATGTTTGCATACTCAAAATTACCTCATGCAAGTAACCTGCTAATGAAGCTGATTGCAAAGGTTAGCACATAAGAGCTGAACAGCATTGTTCTTTCCCCAAAGGGTTAACGCACCACCAACTGCGCACACAGGTTATGGAAGTCCACTGGGGGCATTTGGGTCAGGAACTGGGATGGGGGAAGCTCTTCTGGGTTCAAAATATTTCTGTACAGTCCTGGATTTCACATTACACACGTTATGTACAGATAGGTACTCCAACATATTCCACGAGGACCCACTTTCTTTTCAGTAACCAGTATGCATTCCACAGGAGCCACAACAAAACCGTTAGGGTTGCTCACTATTTGGGATAAAGGAAACTCACCATTAAATGCTGTATGTAACTCAAAGTGCTTTCTACTGGTTTTCCCCAAATCATGGTTGGCCTGGGGATAATGTCACAAACCCCCTCCCACCCCTGCAGATTAAAAACACTGCAATTTAAGTAACAAAATTAAAGGTAATTTACTATTCTAACCATATTCAAGTCTGTATTATTTTTCAGAAATGAGTAAAGGATATTCAGTACATACACAGGATTATTTTGGTGAGAAAATCTTGTTTTGGAAGTTTCCAGTATCACTCACTAAAACCAGTTACAAGGGAACTTGGAAAGAATATATATCAAGGTCCGCTACTGTAAGGCACTTAACTTCTCAGCCATGTAGAGCACAGCTTATGCTCTGTGAGCAGAGACTTTAAATCAAGTGGACACTAATGATTTTATGGTGAGCAAACCAAATTTCATCTTTTTTTTTTTCCCTCAGTACCACAGTTATGAGATGTCTGGTAATGACATGCAACGTATCAAAGAGAAGAAAAGAAGGGCAAAGAAGCAAGGGTTTGACCTCCTGCCCTGTGGGACTTTGGGACTTGCTGCAGGCCTGTACCACCAAGGTCTTGTAAATGGATGCATTAAATTTAGTGCTGACTATACCTCCCTCTCCATCCTCTAACCACTAGATCTTTAGTACCAAGGTTTGTTAGAGCACCAGTTCTGCATTCTCTCTATAAAACACTTTCCTTCACTACCTGCATTGTCCCAATTGGTATCATAATACAGCTCAGTTCCCAAAAAAACGATGTGGACAGATGGTTTACAAGCTACATTTTATAAATAATAATTGCACCAGGGCAACTAAAGCTAGCTGGGTCCTGAGGTAAATTTGTGCCCTTAACTTTTGCTACACTTTATCCTTGTTTTGCACTTTCAGAAGATGGAGCCAGCAGGCTTGAAGAGGGCAACTTCTGCCTTTAACTACACAGCAAATAAACAAAATAAACTGCCATCCAGTGTAAGCAGCACAGGAGAGATTCTCAGCCTGCTCCAGGTGGTACATAGCAGCTGACCTGGTGACCTACAGCCAAATCTCGTTATAAGCTTCACAGAAGGTTTGGGTTTTGTATTACCAATATGGGATGTCAGCATATAGGCAGCTGAACTGGCCCTGTAAATGATTTTGCTGAAAGGAAAGACAAAAGGCAAGCCATGTGTGGCACTAGTTCTGCAGCTGACACCAGTTGTCAACAGCGGATTATGTTGTGGGATACATAAGCCCTTAAGGGACAGGTTTTTCAAAGAAACTCACACCCAGCAGCTCCAGCCGAGGCATCAGAGCCCACATATCTGTAAGTGCACCTAGTCCACATTCGGACTGAGTCCCGATACCAAGAGATATCCAGCACCCACAGCCCCACTGAATTTCCAGGGGGCTGAGAGCATTCTGAATTAACATCAAGCTTACTGTCAGCTCTTCTTCTATCTCCCGCCTCCCTCCTGTTTTATTACCAACAGTAATCCTATTCTGGGAATCCTAAATCATGTTACATGATTTTCTCTGTCCTATTATCAGTTTCCCTCTGTGGGAATAGCTGGCAAGTGCCAAATTTATTCTGTACAAATTGTTTTAAGGGAAGACTGATGTTCTTCAATCTTTCCTTAAATTGAACATTGTATCTTGCTGGTGAGGACTGCCTATCAGAGGCGTTTGACTTGCCATGCTCCTACCCTGCGCGGAGAATTAGATTGATGCTCCATATTATGGAATAGATGTTCTGAACAGCTGGGAACACAGCTCTCAGCCTACTTAGTGCATTTCTTCATTTTTAATATCTCTTCTGTTACCCTTTAACAAACTGCAGCCCAATTACTCTAGGGGGCAGGTAAAGGGCTGACCCTCTCACGCTGCTTCATCAATCATGATCAATACTGCTGTTGGCAAGAAATACAGCTTGAAAGACAGTGTGTACTCCACAAGGCAAGAGGAGCAGGACAGATACGCAGCCATACCGCAGCATTTACCACAAGGCACGTCCATTATAAAGCAGCAAGCAGGAGTACAACCGTACTATTTGTCATGTCTACTCTAAAAATTATTTCAATCATTTTGTAACCTAGTAATGCTTTGCTTTCTTAAATTACCTTTGTGGCCCCTCCTTTCCTCTGCCGTCCCCCTCTCACACATGCATGCACATGTCCATGCACACACACAGCTTTCCTCTTGAAGCTTGCCAATTGCCACAGATTCATCTTTCTAAGTACATAATTCAATCCACTGAGCATTACGCTGTGGTAATGCTGATGAGCTCTTAATTCTTCTGTATTTATTGCAGCAAATTTATCACTGACCTTAATGAATCTTCCATTATGACAAAAATGTCAATGCCAAATCTCTTAAGAAGATCTGGCATACAGTGGTTTTAAAAGGTCAATGTGTTGGGTTTTTTTTTTAAAATGGGTCATTTAAAAAATAGGCACTTACATTTAAAAAGACAAGATTAAACACAAAAAAAAATATCACTGATTCATCTGTTCAGGTCCTGACAGATGAACATCGTTACTGAACTAATGCTCAAAAAACACATGGGAAAATTGTTTTTTAAAAGCTCTGCTTTTGTGTGCTAGCAGAAGTCATCAGGAGCCACATCGTCATATCTGCATGCTCACAAGGACCCACCTCTCCTGAGAGCATGACCCAGGAGCAGAAAATGGGATGAGGAGATGAGGCAGGTGTATTGGGAAGCATGGCAGGATTTGAGTCTGCCCAAACGCAGGACACAGCCTTTGGCTGCCAACAACTGCCAGCAAAACTTTGATCGAGAAGCTCAGGTATATGGTGGAGGATAACTTGATTTTAAAAAGTTTTAGAGTTACTGCTATCTGCTACAAGTAAATTTATTTACTTAGAAGATGCATGGTAGCAACAGTACCTATATAATACCCTGCAGCATCAAAACCACTCCAGAGGCTGAACAAAGGCAGACAGCATCACTGCTCTGGTTTTACAGGTAGAGGAGGAGAGACAGAGGGTAAAAGTAATGAGGTAAAATAGGTAAAAGTAAAAGGTGAAATAGGTGAGTTGCTGAGGAAAGGAAAACCAATGTTCACGTTAACTGGATTTTACTGCCCTTGGTGCACTCAAGCAGTGTAAATATCAGAAGAAAACCAAGCTTTTGGAATGAAGTATGTGTTCACTGGAAAGGTTAAGCACCCAGGAGAAGGGCTTAAGAGTTGACACTGGTAGAAAAATCCTACCATGGTACATGAAAAACCCCACACTGCTAACATACATCCTTTTATAAAGCAGTCTCAAAGGGAAACGCTGCCAGAACAGAGAACTGGAGCATCATTTCTTGCCCAGGGCTTGGCCCAAAGTCAAATTCAGGTCCCCCAAAAATGAACAGAGCCACAACACTTCTGTCTGTAGCTGGCTGCAAGAGCGAAATCCAGAATTAGGGATACCCATTGTCTTTCCACAAATCTAGCCTTCCCCCTTCCTGGCCCAGAGCTGTCTAAAACCAAAACACTCCTAACAACTCAACCTGCAGCATGAGTGAGTTATGAGGGGGAGAAATCAACATTGTCATCTGCTTGTGGAACAATAATTATCCCTTGTACACTACTCCAGAAGCAATGCTGTTATCAAAAGCATCATGCCTGTAAAATAACACTTCTGGGAATGGTGCCAGACTGGAAGCTCATGGCTTTCACTCAGTTTGTGAAAAACAAATCAGCCTAGGTGTTTGTTCTGCTGCTGCCTTCCCTATCAGGAACCAGGTCCTCAGCTCACCCATACCAAGCAGACCTGTTGGCAAGAGCAAGCCTGGAGCAGACTTCATCCTCAAGGCCAATTAAGACATTACATGCTCAAAAACACTAGGAAAGGTAGGTTTCTTGGGGACACTGACAAGAAAATGTATCACAAGCTTTCTCTGCCTCTAAACTCACCAGAGTACGAGGCAAGGGACTCCACTTCCAGCCTGCTGGACTGGGAGCTCTGAGCAGCCAAAGCCCATGAGCCCTGGTGACAAAGCTGCACAGAGATAAGCAGGTGTCATTAGGAGGTAGCTAGAGACTAGCACAAGGACCCAAATTGATGATAAACTATCTTCGATAGTTCCTCCAGGAATCTGGTGGCCATGGGAATTTACCAGTTTTTACCCATAGTAGCCACTTCCCTCAGGACAGATATCCAACTTGGTGTAAGAAAGCCTGGGGACAGGATGCTGCCTGGAGGCTTTACCGGCACAGCAGAACACAGGAAAAAAAAAAGAGATTTAAAATCATCTGAGATATGACTAATCATGCACATTTCTGGGCTCTGCTCATTACCTACGACAAATAAAGCATTCAGGAAGAGGCAATACACATCCAAGAGAACCACACTTGTAATTTGGATTACGTGGGAGATAATCAGATTGCCACTGGTTTTGAGCTTGTTGAGCTCATTTCTGACATACTGTAACGCTGAAACTAAGTTGTTGTATCAGCCGGTAAGTGACAAGTTCAGAGCTAATCTATAAAAATTACAGCCTCCTTACTGCTCAGCTCATTAAACTGACTCTGTCTCCCGGCCACTCATTCATCTTCATAATCATCCCCCATTCAGCTACTAACCTCCTCTGTGTGTGCAGTTTACAGTACATCAGGAAGATAAAGTGGACTGATATTTGCTTCTAAAGAGCAGTGGCTTTTAATTTTTACACACACTTTAAGTACAAAGATAAATAAGATAATTCGATATCCCATTTTCAGCTCACCCATTAGAAAAACAAGAATGTATTCAGATTTTATAGGAACATTAACTTGGCTGCACACAGCATCTTCTTATTCCGATTTTTTTATGTGCGATTATGTTTACGTAGCACCACCGAAACATCTGTGCCTGAAACAAGTGAAACAGCACTCTCCTCTTGCACTGTCCTGCTGGAGGAGCATGTGTAAGACAAGTTATAAGCTTTAGTTAGTATTTGTGAAACAACGTGCGTGCAGCCTGGGGTGCTGGTGTGCAGGTGGAAGCCCACACCATGCTGCACAGAGCATGCCAGCCGCTGGTGCTTCTCCAGCACTCTGCCAGGGTGGCCAGGGCAGCCTCAGAATGAGCACTGCAGGAGCTGCACCTCACAGCACACCTCAAGGAAAAAATACAGGTGCCCCAAAAATGTATTTCTGCTGCTGTCTGGAAGGGGCACAGCACCATGCATGAGAGATGTGGCTACTGAAAGTGCGAGTCTTGTGGAGGGCAGCAGCCATGGGGGCAGGAGGCAGCAGGGGTTGCTGCCTCTGCTGCCTGCACCATTACTGATTGTTTTGATACCTGTGATTTATAAATCCAGCTGTTGTAACAAGCATACAGATTTTGTGGGCAGAAGAAACCATATGACTGATGTTTAACAAATGCTAGGATTTCTACATCTAAGTTAAGCCCCAACCCACAGAAGGCAACATAAAAAAACCTGTCAGTATCACCATTGCTCACGTATGCAATAGCAGATTACATACAAATTATGACATACTAACTCTGATTTTATATTTATCCCTCGATAACCATGCCCCTGCAGCAGCTCCAAACCTCAAGGAGGTGTGCCTGTACTGAGCCTTTGCTTCAGCAAGAGGCCCAAAGGAAGGAGTTCTGCTCCGTTATCCTCACAAAAAGTAGAGAAAAGAGGTGATGGCTCAAGCACAGACTCAGATGTCCTCAACAGAAGGATATGGGATGTTAGGGACAAGGGATGCTCTATTGCTGCAAGCAGGGAAGCACCTTGTGTCTCCTCGAAGCCATAGTCTGCAACAGCCTTTGCTCCAGGGCAAAGCCAGCCTTGGAGCAGCTCAGCAATGGTTTAGAAAGGTAGGAAAAAAGTGCCACTGCCTCTTTCCTAATGTGACAGCCAGCAATTTGATGGTGCTCCAAGTATATATATGACTATAATGAGAACTTCCAGCAGCACCATCCACGTTTAACATACAGCAGACCTCTTCTGACTTTGTCACTTTTTTCCCTGGGCTACCAAGAAATAGGAGGTCTGAATGGTTCAGATGTTCCCCAAAAAGGGTGAATTTAAGGGATTATTTTATAGCTTGGGTTTAAAAGGCAAATTTCAAAGTCAAAGGCACGGCTTCCCAGTGAATTATATTAATCAAATTGTATATATTTACAGAGAAGAAACTGAATATGAAACTTGCTCTTTAAGTGACAACCTTCCTTTTGAACACTGGTATTTACCAGACTGCAGAGCGTGTCTACATCAGTAATAGAGCAGAAATGAAGGCCAGGAAATACAATTTTTTCAATGCATTTCAGGCAGACTGAACACAAAATAGTTATTGTCTGTGCAGCTCAATTTTAGAGAAGCTCAAGGTGCGACCTGTATAAAACTAGGCTTTAGGTATGTCTGATGACAAGACATACCATTTTTAGTTTGGGCACAAGAAAACACTACCTTTTCCTTTCAATAATGCAGCATGTTTACAGAAAACTGACACACCAGGTATCTACCCAAAGTTAGAAGGTTTGCTATGTTCTCTCCTTGGTATTCAAAGTTAAAAGAGAAAGGGCACACAAAATGCCCATATGGACATACAGACCACGGCAGGCTCAGTTGCAGGACACAGCCCTAGTGAAACAGAACAGGAACATCATGAGGAGCAGCAGCTGAGCAGTAACATTTAATGTGTTCACTAATGCCAGTTTCATCACCACGGTGAACACTTTTCTAGCAGGGAAGAAAACTCTCAGCCTCGCTGATGCGCATTAAGGAGCAGGCTCTGCAAGGAATACAAAAAGCAAGGACGCAGCCCCTAGAGAGCATGCAGGGAAACACAGTGGAACAGACACCAGTGTTCTGCTGTGGCTACAGAGAGATGGATACACAGGGATTCCTGCCCTGACCTGAACTCCTTTGGGTAGGATTTCAGCTCAAGTTTTATGGAGATCATGATCCATTTGGAGTTGTTACACAAACCAAAAATAAAGTACGAAATGAATTTTTGCATTATGGCAGGGAACCCCAGAATAGGATACTAGCTGCAGAAATTTTGGATTTTATTCAAAATACCTATTACAGATTTGCCTTGTATTTTTTAGAACGCTAAGTGAAAATGTCCTGCTCTCCTGCTCCTGGCATTTCATTATTATAAGTTACACTTTTTTAATTAACTGTTTTGAAATGTAAAGTTCCCTGTTCATATTGCAATGGAAGAGTGGATAAGAAATATGATAAATGATCTTTCAAAATTATTCAAATAAAGAATTTTTCCCTTTTTATAAGGGGGAAAGACCTGTCTCTGAAAGAGTTGCCCTGGGAGCTGTGTGGTGGAAAGGGGAGGAGGGAGCAGAGGCATCACAACCTAACACTTCCCAAAACAGCCCCTGTCCAGAGGGTAGGAGCAGCCACAGGCTGCAGCAACAGGCTCTGGCCACACTCTGCTGCCTCCCAGCCCATGCAGCAATGAGACCTCCATCGAGCTACTCACTTTTTTTTCAGATCACAACACAATGTAATAGTTTTATTCCATATGGAATGTGACTGATAACCAGAAGGATAATCATGGAAAAATATGCTATATGGGTCTGTTTCTCAACCTTATCCCTTACTAGATTTAACACTGCTTTGGACAAGGAAAGAAGTCCTTGCTCTTTGAAGAGCGGTACAGCAGCCCAACCTGCTTTTTCTAGTCCACCTTGACCCCTGGTTCCCTGACAGTAACAGTGACGAAGGCGGCACTTCAGAGGTTTAATTAATCAACCCAGTTTCTCTTTTCTGCTCCTATACAAAGGTTTTGGCCATCAAGTGCAATCCTGTCAGAAAACCAATAGTTAATTACTTACTCCCAGTACACTGAACCTATTCAATTCACTTTTCCTTCTTTGATTAAGTCAGTCTGTGGGTTTCAAATAAACATTAAACAGAACACCACTTTGAAATGCATCCCATTCTTGCTTTATGTCCTTTGCATTGCCAAACAGAGCGCCGTTTTCCCCACAGAGCCATCGTCCCAGCATCCTGCATGATGAGGACTGTTAAAAGCAATGGGGCTTGTCCTGCTTTCAAGCTCCAAGCCTGCGCACACTGAATGCAATTCACATTACAAGCTGTAAAGCACCTTTAACTGGCTTTGCCATGCACTGAAATATAAGAGTCAAAGCGAATGTTAGAAAAGCTCAGGAATCGATACCGCACAGCCTGTGTTCCCAGCACAGGCTGACAGCTACTGCTGATCAGGAATGGGATTCTCCACCCAGTTCAGGGGACAATAGTCTGGGCTAACTGAGCCAAGCTGGTTCCCTGTGCCAGCACTCCCATTCCCTGTGCATTCACTTAAGGGTGATGGTTGGAAGGAGCATATGAAGCACACGTAACACACTTGCAATACACACTGCTGTAACACAGAAATGCAAAGAGCCTAAAAGATAAAGACAAATTTCAGCCTCAAGAGAAACACTGGATTCAGAAGTAGCAGTGCCATGGATTTCACTCTACACATGTGAGTGCACTTTGAAGAGACAGCACAGGGCTATTCCTGGAGGGGAGTCACTCAAGGGATTGAGAGCAGACTTGCTGAAGCATTTTGAATCTACACCAGTCTCTGCTACTCTCAAAGTATAAAACATTCTAGAACACAGCCCCAGCACTTCACAGTTGTGCTTATGTTTGCAGACTGCAAAAATCTTCCACGTGGCTGTTCACAATATCACATTTCCAATTTACATTGGAAAAATTTACAAAACATACTTCACATTGAAAACAAATCAGCACATCCTGGTGCTTTAAATTACACAAAAAGACCAAAATATTACACCCAGGTTTTAAAATAAACCAGTAATATTTAATTCAAAATTGGATACTTTGACATAGTTATGTATTATTAGTTTAGTCAATAATTAAAATCACTTCAAATTGATAACTAGAAGATGCTACAGCTCATTTTACATTTGTGCCAAGGCAGTCTTAAATGCACTGTTGAAGCTGTAATTTTGAGCAGTGAAACAGTTACTCTGTGATGCTACTATTTCTGAAGTCTTATTGGTAGATTTACAGTTATTTTTTAAATTGACCAAGCCTGTTTCTCTTTATAATACTGAGACTAGAACAAAGATTCCCTCTAATAAAGGCATCCATTACAGAAACATCTTGTGGTGCAAGGGGAGCCTGATGCCACAGTACTTCTACCACAAAGGCTTGAGGTTACAGTATCTGGCAAGCTCACCCAGGACTGCTGAAAGCTTTGCACCAGCTGAGCCCCTTTTTCGGCCCAAATCACACTCAACTACCCTCTGCAAGCAAGCCCCTTCCCCGTTCTGCTGTAGGAGACACATTGGGGAGGAAAGCAGAAAAGGGAAAGGAGTCTCTTTTCATCTGCTCTATTTTCAAACACAGCTGTGCTACTTTTATATTAGAATTATTCAAGTCAGAGAAGACTTTGAATCTCTCATACAAAGTTAGGGCGCTCTGAGCTCCCGGGAAAGAGATGATCTGTGTGTACAGAATGACAGAACTCAAGTAGGACCGTAAAAATCCAGCTTATTTTGAAGGAGAATCCCTTACTATGGAGATGCTTCTTACAGCCTCTACCTTCAGGAAGGAAGCATTTTTTGTAAGACTTTTCACACCCTCTCCTTGCCCAAACTGAAGCCACCCTACAAGCCAGATGCCACCCCCCAGCTCCAGGAGGAGTTGGGTTGTCTGCCATGGCTTTGCCATCACCATCAGCTGATGGAGAGCATGGTAGGAATTGTTTCATCTCTACCCCTTGAGATAAAGCCACTACTCCTATAAAGTGGCTGGGCTTACAGCTACACAAACAGCTTCGGCAGACTTCTCTTTGGAGCAAAAACTGCACCTTCATATGCACTGAAACATTTTAAGTAATTCACTTCACTTTTGCTAATTTGCTCCAAAAAAAGAGCAATTAAAGTGGAAAAAACCTCGGAAGCTTCCCAACATTGAATACAAAATTTTCAAACACCAAGCAACTTGTTTTGACACTCTGACTACCTTTAATTTATAAAAACCTTTAAATTGCTTACATTAAGAGGCATTGCTTAAATTTTTTTTTTTATTTTTGCTTGCTGAATACTAAAAAAGAATAGGAAAACTGATTTTGGTTTAAGTCACACTTGGTGATTTTCCATAATATTTTTTGGAACTGCTAGCGAACCAAGCAGTTAGATATCCACAGGCCTCCTGTATACTCATGACTGACATTTAGTACACTCAGATTTTTGTTAGGTGCATCCTGAAGTAGAAAAGGAGTTACTATACTAAAAAGAACATATTATAATTCAGACTCTCCTCTATGGTGTGAGGAATGAGCCCCATACCACAGCAGAGCTGAGCACCAGCCACCCTCACAGTTCCCATTTGCAGAATCCCCAGGATCCCAGCATTAATGAGACATTAGTTTTACTTGTTGAAGTCTTATTGTTCCTTGCTCTTAGCATCCTATGGGGGTACAACTGAAGCTGAGTACTATATATAAATGTAAAGGATGACACGGCTCCCTACTGTGGGGAGGCTATAATCTAATAAAGCAGTGCAAAAAGGAAAGAGGGAGCAAGAGATTTACTATTCCTGTAAAAAAAGTGAAATCTGAAGTTGCAAAGGCATCATAATAAATTGCTGGTATCAGATACGAAATTAGAGGATATACTAATATTCTTTTTGTATAAAAATCATAAGCAATTAGACTTTTCTATCTTCTAGAAGCCTCTTTAGGCATAGGTGGTTTTATGTCAAATATATGACAGTAACTTTTGCTTGGAGAACCACATGTGAGCAAAAAACCAGGCCATATATTATCAAGTTATATATTCAGCTACGGCATGGTCACTTCAATAGGTTTTTTTACTTTCACAAACAAGTATTCTAAGTGTTGGAAAAGGTTTTGAATATTTTTTCAAAGTCAGAGAGATGAGGTAGAAAATAGAGTGTGACAGAAAAACATGATCAGTGACATGTTCTAAGCATTAAAAGCTTTATCTTCTAGAATATATTCTTCCATATATATAGCACAAAGACAAACCTAACTATTTGTTATAGTCTTCCCTTTCTTATTCCTCCAGCTAATATCAAATACTGCTCTGCCGGCCTTACTGCTATCCCTAAGCACAAGCAACAGAACAGTACCAGGGATCTGCATAATTTTGAGTGTTATCCCCACTATCAAGCTGAAGAAACTGCCATTTCAGAAGGAAAAACTCTTTTATGGATGCCCTTGTTTCCCCCCACATCCTGCCCTAAGGCACATGCTGCAAGGGGCCCTCATTAATCCATGGAGAAGTTTTACTCTCAGAAATGGAACAGCCGTTTTTCTGTAAACAGCCTTGATTTTTGCAAAACCATGCAAAGGCTTAGAAGTAGAAAAACTTAACATAGCAAAAGAAGCAGCAGTCAGAAGATTGCTCCAGAAATGCCTGTATTTTCTTTAGTTTTCTATATGTTGCAGGAGCTGCTGCTAATTTGTATGCAGTGCCATCCAAAAGCCATGAACACCATTTATATTCTAATATCGGTGCCTGTTATCAGGAGACAAAAATTGATCTTCTACACTTTATAGAGCATATAATGGAGCAAAGTTAAACCTTTTAAAGGGCTCATTTTATTCAGAATAAAGTGACTATCCCTACTAGTAAAAGAATTCAGATTTACTATTGCAAGACAAACACTAAACAAGTTCTTGCAGGCACACATCAGGCTGTGTGTACACACACCAGACCGTCCGCGAGCCTCACTGAGATAACACGCACAGTCAGTACTGAGAGCTAAATTCTCTCCGGACTTCCAGCTCCTCCTCAGTGTGAACAGGAGAGAACAACCCAGTATCAGCTTGGTGGAAATGAGTCCTTGAGCTGCCCCAATAACAGTGGCTGCAGAAGATGGTTCTAGAGCACTTCCACACCAATTCCTCCTCAGAGATCACACCACTGCCTCTGGGTTACTGACAGTGAAAGTTATCTTACAGAACGTCAACAGTTTTGCTGAGTTAAATGAAAAGAAACTCTAAAGATTGAAAAATCTAGTTTTCGTCAAAAGGAAATGTTGTTTCATACAATTGTCATTAGTTGTAAATGAGCCCTTGGCACAGACAGGTGTGATGGGTGACATTCTTCCACCCATGTACCACAGGGAGTGCACAATGGTTTTTATTTCATAGCTTAGTCTTAAAAGGCTGGAAGTGCAAGGCATAGAAGTAACACTATGATTCAGCTTTGCTGAGGAGCATAAAAAAAACCTCTAGAGACGAAAGATGATCTTCAACTGAAGAGCCCAGGCATCAGGAGTGCCTAACTATTTAAGTCTGTTGAGTGCATTTCACCTAATATTTTTGCTAGGAAAAAAGCATTTACAAGTTCACTTAAAAAAAAGACAAATACCACCATGATAGGATTATATAAAGAATAAAGTCACTTTCTTAATTGAGATAGTACCTTACTATGGGGCTGTCAGCAATCGAATTGCTAGTGTGGAGCCTCATTTGAAAATAATGAGCTGTGTAGATAGACCCAAAAAAGAAAAGTTTTCATGATTTTCTTAAAATAAATTGTTTCCATTTTGGGTCATACCATTCACCAACCCCCTCAAAGAAAATAAAACACAGATACATGAGACCCCCACTTTTACTGATTAGTGACCAAAACCACTATCCTGTCCAGAACAACCTGGACAACAGAAGAGGTCTATTCCCCCCCAACCAGGTTACATCATCTTGCCATACTGAAGCCGCATTACCCACTGACCCAACACAGACCTGTACAAACAGGCTTCATCTTTCCACGATACCTGTGACACCATTAGGAAAAACAAAACAAAGCAGCCAATAATACCCAAAGCAACACACAACCCTTCCATCCCAGTTCACATACCAAAGCAGCAATTTGCTCTGAGAAGCATTGGCTGCTTGTTAGTTGTGCAAAACCATCGAAGTTTCCCTATAAAACCATAAATGAAGCGAGTCAATATCCACAAGACAGCACGTCAGAGATTGTTTAAGCTCAGAGGAACTCAAGACATTTTGTGTATCCTGAGCAAGGTATGAAAAAGGCTGTCAGATGAAAACCCTGTGGTGACGGCTTGGTATAATCCACCCAGTTTGAGATGGCTGTGCAGCTCTTTAGGCAATAAATGGTGCTTCTGCCAGCTCCGTTTCTATATTTGTATGTCTGATTTCAGTGGCAAACTGAGGAAAACCCCCTACACGTTGTATGCAGTCAGACACCCCCCTAACAAGCCCAGCACTGCAGGGACCAAGCTGTTACAGGACACGAGACATTTTCCATAGGATTTGACAGGCCTCGTACTTGATTACAGAGACTGAAGAGTAAAACCTTGCTCCAACACACACATGGCATTCCAGTTTGCCTCATGCTTCTCTGTCCCCTCCTGGCCTCACCACAGGACCTCCTCCGCATTTGGCCCCAGTGGATTTCTGCAGTTCAAGCCCATTACATGGATGTTGTCAGGAGCCTGGCTCCAGGCATGACAGGGGAATTGCTGCCCATGAGCCTCAAAGCAGTAATTCCCTGTTGTTGAGGGCTATTCCCACTGTTCTTTTTTCCCCTTAATATTAACTGCAACACTTGTTAACATACAGTGTAGCACTTATATAGTTATTTATATTTTCTGCTCTTTAAAGAGGCAGCATGACATTTTTCTAACAGCACAAAGGGTAAAATATTCCCAGCCTTTTATTTAAGTGTATGCTGAGATTTTCATGCTAATAGCAAGACCTTTTCAGTTTGCTACTCTCCTTTTTTGTCAAAATAAACGCTGCTCCTAGCTAAAGCGAATAGTTGTTTCCCAGAGTCTGTCAGGTTTCTTTGCACAAGTGCTGAGTACAAAGCCATTCTTACTTCTCCTGCAGCTCTCTGGGACTGCTGTTCATGTAACAGTGCTGGAAGTACAGCAGATAAACTAAGGATATGAGAATGAACAGGGGAATCCTCGCGTTTCCCAGGGTAGGGCACCACAGATAACAGCCTGCATGTCCATTCACAAAACTCAGTGGTTACTCCTTATCAGCACGATTCCTCGAGTTAGTGGTGTGTCTACCTACTTTGGGACCTATGTAAGAAAAAAGCAAGTCGCCTCCTGGAACTGCAGGAGTTAGCAGCCAAAGACAGTATTTTCTGGGAGCCTGATACAGCAGGCACAAGGCTTATGTGCTGCTGGAATTCAGTGGTAAAGCTGTGTAGGGGAACAATATGCCTGTGATGATAAAGGATAGAGAAGAAACACATAGAAGGCAACCAAACCAGATTAACCAAACCAAATTAACCCCTAAAAATAAACTCAAATTCCTCTCCAAAAGTTACCCCCAATACCAAAAGGAAAAACAAAACAGAAGACTGAGGCAGAATAGCCCTGGTAGCATTAGCTGATTTAAAAAACCCCAAAAAAACCTTGAAGACTTGCATTAACAGGCTCACTACAAGAGACTTGGAAGAGTGAAGGAAGAACCTTCTGTTGATTTCTGCTGTGATCAAGAAAACTAATCAGACTTTAAATGATTGCCTTTTTATCCTTTGTAAATAAATGAAATTTCATCAAAGGGATACTTAATGCACCAAAACCTTTCTTTCTGTTCAGAGCAAGGGTTGGAACAAGCTCACATCTGTCCTGAACACACTGTCTACAAACAGTTCCACTATCCAGGAGCTGTCAGGTCTCTGCAGGCTTCAAAAGCAAAGATGAACTTCTATTTTGTTTTAAAAATCACAAAGCAGTTTGGCTCTTAAGGAAGCTTTCATTCTGATTTCTCCCTCCATCGCCCTGTCAAGAGACTCTTCATTCCACAATAGACTGCATTTCAGTCACAAAAGCCAAGAAGGGCTGAGAAACATCCTTCCTACCTCAGACAGTAACATATGGCAAAAAAAACCCTTAAAACCCCTAAATAAGAGCCCAATTCAGAAACTTGAGCTGATAGTAAAGGGCGATGGTGAAACTAATGAGGCTTCAGAATTACAAGATTAAAAAAACAAACAAACAAAAAAATCAAACTAAATAAATCCCCCTGAGAAGACTACAGTAAATGGTAACAGCACTTTTCATCGCATCCCAACATCAGCAAGGCCATCCTATCTTGACTCCAACCAGCTGAAGCCAGAACTACTTCGGTTACAAAGACTCTTATGGACTCAACGTCCTCAATCAACATCAGCACTTCCCTAAAGTCCGGGTTAGGTTTAACTACTCAAGACTGCTCTACCTACAGTGGTGCCTCAGCATACCCTGAGGGAATGCTTCTTCTAGAGTCATGAATCTGACAAGTGAGTGGTCTGAGCAACCCCAAACTTGACTAATTTATATATCCAATAAAAATGTTTGCTTCTAAACAAAAGTCACGTGAAGTAAAATCGTTTGGTTTTTTTTTACATATAGTTCAATTTGATATATATACACACACACACAACTATAATAAAGATTTAAAAAGTAAATATGCCTAAGTTACTTTATGACTAAACAACACACATTGAAGAATGAACCATATTATTTCACCTTCATTCAAGCTCACTTAACGTACCTTTTACATTTTAAGCATGTATTCCTGGCTTGAAAAAGAAAACTAGTTCCACTAGAAGTGACCCATATCTACTATTAGGTTTCTTTTAGGTACTTAATCATTGACAAACATTTGATTTGCCCCAGATTCAACATTCCCAATGTTTTTGTAGTGAACCTTTAACTTGTTGGGAAATACGTATGTTATAAGGTTACAAGAAGTTCAGTTTCCATGCAATATAAGAAACCTCCTCTGGTAACTGAGATGATTTAAGAGGAAAAAGAAATACCATTTAGTATGGCATTTGGCTTTAGCTACAAGATAAAGACGGAATTGAGAGTGGCTCAGAGCTAAGTATTTTGATTTAATCCATGAGGTAATAAGGGCATCAGCGGGAGGTTTATGACCTTTGTTCTTATGCCTATTAATTCTGTATCACTGGCTTTATTGCAGCAAGACCAGTTGCAGATCTGGTTCTAGTCACCTTAAATTGCTTATTTAGATACCTTTATACATGACCACCTATTTAATCCGTAGCAGAATTCAATCAGAGACTGAAGAGACAAAAAGAATTCTTACACTAATAGCAATGGTGCACATTAAAATATTTAAGTAATTTGATAATACATTTCTGTGAGGTTGACATGAGATCAACCACTGCAAGATATATGTAAAAAGCACCTGTAAAACTAAGTTTTTTGCTGAAGTAGATACTTACATGTCTTCATTTTTCTTAAAATACTACAGAATATATTTACACTATAAAAGAAGCATCTGCTTTACAGGAATTATCACTTAATCATTTGAGTCTAGCGTAAAAATAATGTTTACATTTATATATTGTTAAAGATGAGCACTACATCAACTATCTTCCTATTCCAGTTCCTTTGGTGCAAGTAAAGGTTCAAGCACACTTTGTAAAGGTGTTCTCTTGGTCAAGAATTTTTGTCTTGGGTCTTTTAAAGAAAATACCGATACATGAACTTCTACATGGTTAAAAATGATAAATAAGGAGCAGAAGAATCATAATAAGCATCTTTGTATTTTCAAAAATAGTATGGAAAAAACAAGTTAACTTACACTTGGTGTACTACTTCAAACGCTAATAAAATCTGAATTCCCCCAACCCCCACCCCCCATTAAGTAAATTTGCCATTGAATTGCAGTCTAAATGAAAGCTTGTTGATTTTTACTCTATAGCAATGAATTTAAAAGCTGCAAGCTTAAAGCAGGTCTTAAATACCCGTGGACGTTAACCTGTATTTTATGTACAGATGTATCTTAGAACCATTTCCAGCTATCCCCTGATATATGACAGGAGGAAGGATACACTTTACTTTTACCCATCGGGGGATTTTGCCAAAATTAATAGCAAGGATGGTTTTATCACAGCTACTGCATCCACAGATGCTGCACATAATCTTGTGACTAATTTCTATTTTTTTAATTTTTTTTTTCTAATCACAGTGGAGAGTGACAGATGGCACTTGGGGAAACTCAGCATTATGGGAGGGGGTGGCTATGAATAATGACAAAGAAAGATATAAAGCAACTTGCATATCAATATTTTGCCAGCTTTGTTTCTACCAAATTATAAAGGAGTAATGTTTTGACTATAACCTCCAGCAACAGCTGAGACAATGTTTGTTTTCCCTCTTATTTTGAAAGGAAACTTGTATTATTGTCCATTATTAAAACATGCTAAAGCTGTGTGAAAAAAGATATACAGCTCCACTTTCCTTTAGTGCAGTGGCTGCCAACATAAAGAGTCAGTCTCTGACCAGACACACGTGATGAACACCTTTGGAGATTCCTACCACATCCCTGACAGGTTTGTTTTCCTGCCTTGCACTGCCAGCCCAATGAGAACCACAAGCCAGCAGCTAGCATGGCATGATGAAAACTCTCCTGCCAGCACTGATGAGCCCAGCTGTAGGCTCTTGAGATATGTCACATACCACTCACACTGTGATTTTCCATGATTCACTTGCTGGGCAGCTACCATTTTTGTACTTCGAATACGGGAACAGCACATGGGCCAAACACCATCATTAAAAGCAATTACTGATGTGAGAACAGACATATCTCTAGTCCAGGAGACTTGCTGCAGCTCAACAGCCCAAGGATTTAAGTGCAAGATCACTATTTCCACAGTTAACTAAACACCTACAAGCAGTGTGCAGTCTGTAGTCAAATACACCCTGTTCCAATTACCTTTTGGGTGCAGGGACCTCTTCAAAGCCACACTTTAATTTGACTTGCACACAGTTAAAGTTTTGCAAGCATTTCAGTGATGTTTCCTCTACTACTCAGCTGCAGAGGATGCACATGGTGGGTTCCCAAGTATGGGCAGCAGGTCTGCGTGCTGCCTAGGTACCAACCTGACCCTCACTGGGCAGAATTAACACACTTCTACCCAACTAGACATGATATGCACCTCATTTCTTCTGGCTTTACACTTTAACACTGTTTTTATGCTAAATTTCTTGGAAAGCCTGAGTTACTCATATTAATGTTGCCTGATGTAGCATCAGGTCTGCCAGTATAAAGTGTTCACTAAAAATACTGAGGTAACATTGCCCCCGTTGGCTTTTAAAGCATCAGATATAAAAGGGCAGACATGCAGACTTCAGGGCCTCCTCCTGTCTGGGGAGGTAATTAGCTCCTGTTCCTATAGGATAACATCTGTTCCACACTATAGCCACACCAGCCTCTACACTCCTGCCACTTCCTGGGGAATTTTTTTGATATTGTAAGCGCCCATTTAAAATCCAATAGTTGGAGCTCAATGCTGTACCTCTTCTTTCCATTAGAAGCAGAACCAGGCCACAGAGTACCTACCTGTAACACTGCTTTTGTCAGTTGTGAATATAAGTGGAGTTTCCAGTATATAATTTTTATTTTCTCAGTTGCTAAGTATTAAGAGTTAAATTCTTTTCCCTGATCATCACACAGGTTCTTTTGAAGTCTGTTCTACAATATCTGCTTGTGTTAATCTTCAATTGATGTCAATAGGGGTGCTGTACTCACAGGGAGAGCAGGATGACTTTGAAGGGATGTGTTGCGTGTTCAAAGAAAAAAATTTAACCCTTAACTTCTTAGCATTACACTTACAATCTTCTGCTTTACCAAAACTACTCTATATTTTTGTGTGTTTGAAAACTTTTTTTTTCTTTTAGTGTCTTAAAATGCTGCAGGGAAATTAAAGAGGCACTCACAGGAGAAGTGAGAATTAAACAGACAGGAAGAGTTATACGTGCCATTACACGGCTCATTCCTTTATTTGCTAGATGACCTAGGCAGTGGTATCGTCACAGAATTATGTTCTGCTCTAATCCAATGAGAAGAGCAGCCCAAGTTCAACTCCAATTTGCTATGCTACATACAGGTCTACTGGCTATAAAACAGGGGCCATTATGCAGAAACCTGAACTCCACGATGGCAGTAGCTTCCAGTTACTGCGGCATGATCGGTGGCAGCAGAAAGGATGCCGGTAAGCAGCACAGTCTACTTTTTTTCTTAATGAAACTGATGAATAAACCAAACTGCAAACTTGTGTGCATCACACACAGAATAGCCAAGTTAAATAGGCATTACATAATCATTCCTTGAGGTGTCAAAGTTGTCTTAGAACAAAGAGAAAAAGGACATTAAAAACCACTAGACTCTACCATGCAGAAAGATAGCTGATCACTGCAGTTTGTCCCCTCCTTGCAACAAGCCATGCTCACCCTTGGTTGACTGGAAAGCCAGCTGATTGCCTGTGGCTCAAATCCTGACACACACAGGATAAATAGCACAGCAATTGTCCAAATACATTTGAATATTTTGCCATGCACCTTGGAAAAAACAACACTAATACTCCAGAGTCAGCCACATCAGAGCCTTCTAGCTGTCATCATATATGACACAAAAGTTAAGTTTAGTCAAGTTTATCCATAAAAATTAAAGCAATCCTGTAAGAACTTGAGTAAAAAGCTTGAGGACATGCGAGGGTGGGTGCGAGGAAGCCAGTCTGCACTCCTACCCAGCAAGAATCCCCGACCCAACTGATACAGGAGGAAAGCAGCAGCCTCATCTGGACATGGCTCATGGAAGAACACTGTGGCCATGATCTGTATAGCCACAGGGCAAGCAGCAGAGCCTTGAACAGAGCTGAGGGATTTGCAATGCTCATCCCTGGCACGGTGCATATGGCTGGGACCAGCCAACCACAAGAGTATTATTGGACAAGGTTATTGAGAAAGGCTGACTGGACAGCTGCTCTTACTGCAGCCCTAAAGCAATTTCTCTGTAGATTCAAGGTGATTGATACACTTCTTTAGTGAACAATAAAAGCTGCTTCCTCAAAGTAATTCAGTGCTCCATCTAGCACCGAGGCAGCAATAATATCCTACACCTGGAAACAGGGCTTTGCCACTGAGAGGAACAGTGTAACCATTTAGCAGGTGCTGGAATGGGTTGGGGGGCAGCATTTTTCAGCAATAAGCTGACAAAACCCAAACACATTTTGACACCACAGGAAAACAGCAAAGTAACATTTTTTTATTGCTTATACTGTCACCTCGACGTAAATGTATCAGGAATTAAAACCAACTAGCAAGCCTCAGATGGAGGGGGAGGACAGACCAAAGATTAGAAGTCACTAATTGATCTATGTAGAGTATGAATTAATTAGAAACTAATCCTATGCAGATTAAAAAAAATAAGGGGAAGAATGATAGAAATGATGAGTGAAACAAATGATAAGCACTATGAAAGTCAATCCCCTTTCCATAAAAGCTAGCTATCCTAATTCATTTCCTGTACAAATTTATTACAAGTCTAATTTAAATTGAGTAAGTAACTGCTTAATCTTCCACAGGAATTCCCTGTCTCATACTTTCCTGTTCTTGCTCCTGTTGATCTTCTCATATATGAAATAAAACTCTCCTAGGGGAAAGGTGGGAAGAGGAAATGCAAATGTCTGTCTTAAGAGGGATGCAATCAATAAGCACTATCCTGTTTGAAGCAGCTGGGAAGTATTTCAAAGGAAATCTGTCTTGAAAATGTCAGTGCCAAGAGCCCCATGATTTTCTGCAAGAGCTGAAAATCTCTGTGACACCTGGGAACTGTAGAATTTGGAAGAAGTAAACTTTGAGAACACTGCATGCAGGACAATTTCTTTGATGCTTTTTTTGCTCTGACACACCAGTAGTTTTATCTGATTGTGAGTACAACTCACACCTTGGTGAATGTACAACACAACTGTGTACACTGTGAAGCAGGAAACAGCCCCTAATGGGTATCACCACGTGCCCCCAGGCAGGACGCCTGAGTCCATGCCTTACTTCACATGGTCACATCCTGCACAGGCACAGCAAGTGGCCTGCCAACCCCAAGACCAGGCATAAGCATACCATCTGTAGCATAAGCACCCTACAGCCCTCCAGCAGCTTCTCCCACATCCTCTCCTTTGCAAAGCAGTGTTTCCACCAAAGCACATCTATTTTAGCATTCTGTTTGCTGTCTGGTGAGGGCTGGCTTGTACCATGGTTCTACCACCAGGAAATTGCCTACCAGGTGCCATGGCACGTTCCTAGTGAGCCCACTCCTCAGCTCCAGGTTAACCAGATGCTTACATTCAGAATAGCTGCCAGTGCTACACTAGCAATAGGTTCAGCTCATTTCATCTCTCAGTGCCTGGGTCAAAGGGAATCTCTCTCTCAGCTAATTTTTTATAATTGCTGATGTGTAAATATTGACTTACACGATTTTCCCAATGATACAGATTTCTATTGTCTTCTCCAGAAATAGATGGCAACGTAAACTTCGGGGTTTTTTTCCAAGGGGAAGAACATACCTCCCTGTTGCACACACTTGCATTTCCTTCAACTCTTCATCACCAAGGGAGGCAGCTAGCATAGACTTTGACATCGCTGCTATGCAAAACACTGGATACATTTTATATATGATTCAAATAGAGCTTTTTACATACCAGTGACCATGACTATACTGAAACCTGAGCTGGGTAAATGCCCTCAGTCAAGCGTGGGCCTGATTTGGACTTTGCAAAAGGAGTAAAAAAATTCATTAAGCTGATCTCAAATCATCTGACACTCAGGCCAGGGACAAAGTATGTAGAAGAAAGGAGCATTTGCTCCAGGGTTACAGACGAGGAATCACAGTATCATCCACTCCAGAGTCTAATTTCTCTGGTGTGAGGCATGATCTGAGTCTGGGGTGCCCAGCACAGTTATCACCAACTCGTACATTTACAGAGCTAGATCACAATATCAACTGGTCATCTTAAACTGTTTTCTTCAGTACCACCTTCTGACAAATGAACATTAAAGCAGCAGATCTAAACATTCAAGAAATCCATCGCATAACTTGAACTACTCCATTTATATTGATCTGTCAGGAAATGTTACAGAACATTATCAAATCACAACTAAAATCGGAATAATAAAGTTGGTGAATTAATAATGATATTGAATTAAGTCAACCTTAAATTGCCAAGCAAATATAGCAGATGCTTAAGTCACAAATCTAAAGGAACAAGCCACCCTTTTCTAGCAGTGCAAAATCCAGAGGATGGACAAGACAATTTTTTAGAAAATACTAACCACCACCAAAAAATTCTAAAGGCTTGGATTAGAGAAACAGTGCAAATTATTTCTGCTGGAGGAGCGAAGCTTATTTAACTGTTTAAGGACAAACGTCCACTTGGTTCAAAAACCAAGAAGTCTCAGGAAGCAAGCCATGTATCTTTAGTGCCAATTGGACACTTGGGTTTCCTTTCCCCACTGAACTCCACCCTACGCACAAAGCAAAGCCATTACGCTGCACACTGTCACTATGCTCCGTTAGGAGAGGTAGGACTAACCAAGACAGACAAGATAATTTCCTCAGTTATTTTCAGTGCTGTTTCTGAACAACCTCGCCAGCAACAATATCCTTGCTCAGGAAAACATGCACTGTGTGCTCAAAATTATTTTTAGTATTTAGTGACAGTCTAAGGCATCTCTTACTGAGGATAAACAGGGAAACAACAGCATGATTCAAGCTTATAAACCACTATGTTCTTGGTTGGTTTTCTTTAATTTTCATGTACTTGTTCAGATAGACTCTGTCATGCACATAGACCAGTAAATTGCTGGATACACCAAGTTTTTGGTCAGTATCCCTAAGGGTATGTTCAGAATAACCTAGAAAAAAGATTGAATGAGGTTAAGCTTTGTGAAACAATTTTTCTGTCCTTGTAGTGAAGGGTGCCCAACAATCCAACACCAATCTATGAGCACCCTGTACACTCACAGCAGACATGCTACTGAAGTAGGCAAGTAGCACTTAAGGTGTAGGCAACAAATTAGCACACTTGCAGAGAATATAATCTGCAGCATCACAGTGTCACAGAACTACCCAACCGTCACTTCATCTGTTTAGTGCAACTGTATTTTCCTTCTCGCCCGGTACTACAGCTTGCAATTTTCCTCAAGTGTTGGGTTATGTGTGAGCAGACTCTAGCATCCCCCTCAGACACGCCCTGATGGTCTCTAGGAAATAATCAAGAGCTGGATAAATCCATCACTTAAGGTTAAACCACCTAGGTGTTTTCCTCCCTCTTCTCCTCCCAGGGCATGGCCAGATAGTTTCCACCATGGGAAGAGGAATTACAAACCTGTTCTGAATTACCCTCTGACTTCAACCACTGGAGAGGAATATCAGTCTCAATTTCAGCAACATGAAGTTCCTCCTTTGCCCATCACATAAGTGCAACTTCCTGTCCCCAAGATTTCACACAGAAATCATTAAACTTTCAAAGATTTAAGCCAAGAGAGCACATCACTACTCTTCTGGCCCATGTGAAACAGGTGCTCCAAACACCTGACTAGTCCACTCACCGACCTAACACTGTAGCTCAGTGTCATGTATCAGAATGTAGAAGACAATGACAGCTTTGATAGTAGTAGTTATATTAAAAAAGCTAATAGAATTCAGCCTTAGAACTACAACATATTTTTCATTATAAAAAAAGTTATCTTTTGATAGCTTTATCTGACAGTTTAAGTACGTAAAGGGGTCTCATCCGTGTTTCAACTAAAAGTTTTTTACAAGGGTGTGTAAAAATAATCCACCTCTTCAGGCTGTCAAAAATCAGTCACCTCAGATAAAATAAGTCTGTAGCACGGTAATAGCTATTAATTCAAGTTATGTAGTGTTGCCGTTAAGAGTGTATCTATTTATTTCACAGTCATTGATCTGGTTTTCTGTATATTAGCCTATACTTCCTTAATGTATTTAACCTCATAAAGCTCAAGCACTAATTATTTAAGCTGCCAGTAAGCAAACCCTGCTGCTTTGCCCCTCGACAGAAAGCAGCTGCCATGTTGCACAGCAGCACGTAACACAGAAAAAGGCATTTTGTTTGCGACAGACAGTTTCCATGTACTACTCCTTGGATTTACATTCTACATAGCTCTCCCTTAAAATCTTTGTGATGTTTCAGTCAATTGCTTGTAAAACTTCTTTTCCTGCCAAAGGCTGAAACTCAAGTTCCTTGACTTTACTCATGCTAAGCAACTGCGAATGAGATAAAAACTAAAACACACCACCACCACCTCCAATAAAACCACAAACAGAACCCCCCCACAATACAAAAAAAAAAAAAAGTCTTCCTCTGTTTCCATAGGCAAGTTGCTTCACACTTAAACAACAAATTGAATTGTCGCACCTCCTCTGGCTAACAGGACAGAGGAAGGTGTTTATGGCTTTCCTTTACTGAACAGTGCTTAAAGAAAATCCATCTCTGTTGTAACTTAATATGAAGGAAAGAGGTTGCAAAAAGGTGAAAATGTATTAAGTGGCCAAGGCTATTGGTAGGGACTGTCCTGAGAACAGCTGCACTCCTTTAGAAACTGAAAAGCATTTGAGGACAATAGAGGCTTCTAGCGCAAGGTAACTTCATAAGTTATTTTTAATTTAGAACAGTTGGTGATTTCATCTCAGATACCATTCATGACTTTAAAGCAAAACGTTTTAGTAAACTTCACTAAAAATAAAAAACATTAGCTACCTCCTCCATGACCTTTTCACGTTCGAATTATATGCCAAAACAGAACCGTTAATTGCTCTCATTGCAAAATCAACTTTTCCCTCTTTATCAAAAAGGCCCCATGAAACGTCTTTAAGGACCGCTTCACCCTGTACACATTAGCAAAGAAGATTTGTTGTGAAGTTACCATAACTCCTGCAGAAAAGATCTAAGTTTAGTCCAGAAAACCACTTTTTCCTTTCTCAACTGAAGATGTCGTAACTACAGCAGTAGAATTTTAGCTACTTCTAATGACCATGCATCTGGATCTATAGTGCTAATTCATCTGAAGGGAGAACCAAACAGGCATCAGACGTGTGAGAGTGCTGCTTCGTTGTGTAAAGCACAAGGTAACACAGTCCTGTTTATGGTAAGTTAATTTAAAAAACCCACTTGAAAGCAGAGTTTTGGTAATCCAGTGTAAGACTATGGATTATTTGGTGACTTTTTTTTGTTGGGTTTCTTACACATCCTACAGAACTCAAAACAAAGCCCTTTTCTACAGTTTGAAATAAAACATGCTTGGACATCAGGTCATCCACCTGACAGTCTGCACTTCATATTTGGTGCCTGCTCTACCCTCCAGCTATACAACTCAGTATTTATAAGGGCTGCAGCTTGCAAAGGCCTGAATTTTGCAGAGTGATCATAAAGTGGGGGTGGGGAGGGAGGGAGGAAAGAAGGTGTCAGGGAGAGAATAGAAAGATTTGTCAACTGAACATTTTGGGTTGTCAACCCTTTGTCAAGTGCCGAGACACAATAGCTACAGGACAAACATGCACTCAGTTGAAGAACTCAGTCATTTTTTAGTTTCACAGCTCATCTGTTTTTCTGGTAAGAAAACATCTCCTTCCTCTACTAGTAATTTGAAATTCAATAATAAACAAATAAGTTCATTTTGAATCACTTATAAATGAATCTAGTTATGGGAAAAATAAAATTACTTTTTTCACTGACAAAGCGGTATGTTCATGAAAATACAGAAGTGTTTTCAACTGCAAAATGTGTGTCTGCTGCTCCAAAGATTAAGGAAGGGTGATGGAAGCACGCCTGTATGCTGCAGTGCAAAGAAGCACTGGCAAAAAAATTTTGAACTTGCATAGTTTGTGTTGTGTCATGGCTTTTCAGGGAGCCAACAGCATGGGGCAGCTGAAGATCTTTCGAGTAGCACATGATTAAGATACACTGGAAAGGCTAAAGAATGCAGCTTTATATTATTACAATAATCAAAACCTCATGAAATATTAGGTTCTAATGTAACTTCCATTTTAGTGGTTGACAATGAAAAGTAATTTAAGTCTTATGATATGTTCATTTATTCTGGTCTCAGCTCTACACAGAGTGCCTTATCACTTTAAGAAAGACCTCTTCCCTGCTAAATCACATTATTTCTATTACTTGGGGAATTACAATATTTGTACAGTTTATACACATGTAATACAATGGGATTTACATAATATGAAAGGCATTAGTAGTTTGATTAGCAGAAGAACCTGCACAACCTCAAGAATTAGTTTCTGGTTATTCTTTTAACCCAAGCATTTCCACCTCACATGTTAAAACTCTCAGTGAATAGTCAAGTTTTATCAGGCTGTGGCGACAGAAGTTGCCACTGCTTAAAGCTCTGTTAATCCCACAAAGCCAATATGTGAGGACATAAAATCGTCTCGACTCACTGGAGACACCATATTGTCACTTCAACTGCCAGGACAGAAACATCAAAGATGTTGTGCTCTACAAATTCTTCAACCAGCTAAGCAAGGAAGGAGGAGATTAAGTGCTTGTTTTTCTTGAACATTGAATGGAAATCCCAAGGCCTCAGAATCCTGAATAAATTGGTTAGTGAGATAACATTTTCACCCATGTGATGAGTTCTCAGATGCTGCTACTTCTGAGAACACCCTTATCTTGTGGAAAATTGACTCCCACTGCATTAGTACACCAGGTGTCCAAACTCCTTGGGGAGGTAAGGGCAGCACAGCAGCTTCAAGTCTAGTGCTCTCATTTAGGTCCCAAAGGCACTGCAGTTGAAGGAAACACTTCAGCAGTGTTGTAGCTTTTGGGTTCACCATTTCTCACAGGAAATCCAGAGCTATGCACTTTGGAGAAAATGAATACAGAATTACATTTCAGAGGAAAACCACTGAAGTTTCACTGACCAGTGCTCACATTTAGTGCACAGGAAGGGGCTTAATTATGCAAAACATTGCTAATCATCTCAAAGACTTTGTGGATCTCAAACCCTGATAATTCACAGTGCCATTATGCAGAATGGCTTAAAAATCCTTTAGCACAGATTCACAGGGAGAGGTAGTATGCTGTTTTATGCTTGGATGTAGCTATAAAAAAAAAAATAAAGTAGGCCATCTTCTAAGAATACAAATCCCACTTTATATCCCTGAACATAGGTTTTCTCCAGATCAGCATTTGAAAAGTTCCTGAAAACAAAAAAAAAAAAACCCCAACTAATAGTACTCCTCAGGCTTCCTGAGGAGTAAACTAAACCTGATACTTAGTTTCCCTGTTAAAAAAAAAAAAAGTTTTCCATTATAGCATGAGTCTCTCTTCTCAGGAATTTCTGTTGCCAGGTTTTGGCAGAACAATTTCTGACAGTGGCGTCATAAATTGGATCAGAAGCAAAAAAATTAGCATCTAGTACCTGTAAAAGCTAGCAAAACAGCTTTGCTACTTCCATGTTCGGGTTGGTCTGTTGCAGTGCAACAAACAGGAGTTTTGTATCATGTTGGACTATCTCCTCTACAGCAATTTTTATTAAAAAAAGCCCTACACAAGAGAGATCAGTATGAAACCATGGTATGCTTCTACAAGTATTTTACTATATGACTATAAAAGCATTCATGCAGATAGAAGGCCTCCCCTGGCTTCTGACCCTGCCATTCGGAGACTCCTGGGGAACAACAGGAGCAGGCAGGGACCTCTGCAGAACACGCTTCCCAAGCAAGGCATTCAAGGCTGCCAGCACACCAGGCAGCCAAGGAAATTACAAAATATTTAGGATAAAGCCAATATCCTTACCTACTTTACCACAAGCTGTTTGATTTATAAATCACTAGCATCCATAAGCGAAGAAAACACGCATCTCTGGCAAAACCAGAGGAAGTTTATCTTATAAGGCTTGTTGTGATTCAAAAATCTATTACAGTATTTAAATAATGTTATGATTGGCTTTCTATGGAACTATTATTAGGTTAATATTATGATTTCACTTTGTCAGTTCAATGAAATTACATATTGATGCCTTGTTTTTCCACAGCAGCTTACCCTGCTGTGTTTATTTTGCTTGGCAACTGGATTTCGACTTTTAAGTGTGCAAGTTGGAAAGTATGAATTCCATTAAGTAATCATTTATAAATAAACAAAAGGGATCACAAAAAAAGTATTTTCTGATGTCTTGATATTCTCTGAAGTCGCAGTATGTGCTTCAAAAGGCAGACAAAAAAATATTATCTCAGTGAAACACTAAAAATGGAAAGAGAGAAAGGAATGTGAATTTCAAATCTTTACTTTCCCCAGTGCAGTAAGACAACATTAATACTTATTTTTGTCGTCCAGATATCACATTCACAGCAGAATTACAATTTACTAAAACAAATTTTGTGTAAAAAAAGAGAAGTCAGGTGTTTCTGTTTTCCAGTAAAGAGATACACACTTTCTAAACCAGATACCTTGCACAGTACCCGTGTTCTCCTGACAGTGTATTTGCATTAACACCAGAATAAGTACTAACTGATAAGTTTAGTATTCTCTCCACTCTTCTGCAAATATTTTTCTACACTACAGTTTGGAGTGGGATGTAAATATCTTTAGGTGATATGCTTTTGTCAGAGGCAATTTCCTAATCCTTTGCATTCTGAGCCAGTGGTTTTATTTAAAACCTTTTTAATGGTGGTATTTAGGACAGTCAATAAAAGACAAAAGTCCATAAATAAGATAATGTATTTTTCCTTTTAAAATTTCATTACCTTTGTAGGACCAGAACCTGCCACCTACGTTTCCATCAAGTAACTTGCATCACAAGCAGTCTCATTTATATAATTAGTCTCGTTTGCTTGAAAGGTAACATATGACATGGCAGGTTTAATTTTTTCAGGACCACAATTTTTATTTGTGACCGTTTTTACCACAAAACCATCTCAAACCAATTCCTGCTTCCAAAACAAAGGACACCACTTTGCAAGCACTCTAGCTTAAGACAGTACCAACAAGATCTTTGTAGCCCCATTAAAATACCACTGCACTTGATTCCTTGCTGTATTAAAACCACTGTAGAAGGCAGTTGTTTAGCTTGTCACCCTATCTGCAGATCTTACTTCCCTTGTCAAGGAAGAGACAAGTAGCATTAAAATACTACCTGGGGAGTTCTAGAGCATCTTGTGAGTGTTAGTGAGTAAAGAACTTAAGAGAAGACTGAAACACGCATCCTGCTCAAACTCACTGTTGCACTTGACTTACTTGGAGAAATTAATCCTTATGTTTCTATAATTTTAAATTATTTTGTAATATGCAAGTAGGGTGGGTTTTTTTTTTCCTCATGGTTTTCTGCCTAGCAGCATACATCTGCCAAGATAACACCAGCAAGGAGCACACCCTGAGCTCTCCTATTAACTTCCAGCCAGGCCATTTCTCTAGCCCTGCCGTTCAGTGCGCTGGTCCATCCAGAAATTTAAAACCCAGAAGGTGCAGCTGGACATACACTACAGAAAGATTTCTCTCTGTAAAATTCCTACTGAAATAGTGTGTTTATTAAAACATATTTGACATTTTAGTAACATTCTTAAATGACATTTAAGGGACTGAATACACTTAAAGAGACACTGTAAATGATCATAATGAAAAGTTATCTATTTTAATGTTCTCAACAAAAGGAAGAAGGGTTACATTATACAGCACTGCATACAGCATGGGCAAACCCCTCCAGGACAATGACAGTTCAGGCTGTGCTTCAGCTGAGCAGCCTGGCAGTCCCACATACACACCACTGCTATGCAAACATATCTGCACAGAGATGATTCGATGATTCTTTTCCAAGATAATTAGAACTTTCAGAAACCACTCAGGAATCGCCTCTGCTCCAAACATTAATGAGGAAACAAATGCACAAGGGGAAAAAAATGCAGACATATTGAGGCCAAATCTGCCCAGAGCTCCAACAAATGCCATGAGCACAAAGCAAAGAAAGATAATGGGTGGCATGTGAAAGGCAAATAATTATTCTGAAATGATCAACTTGTTGGCAGCGCAGAGCAGCAACAGGTTAACTTGTCACCCCAACATTGCCCTGGGTATGAGATACCCTTAGATTTCTGAAGAAATACACCCTCTCAGAAATTTCAAGTTATTTAAAAACCTAGTAAAGAAACAAATGGTAACAGCTATTAATTTAATTACTGATGTTTCTTTGAGTTTCTTCTAACAGACATGCTGCTTTATCCCCCAAATCCACAACCCTCAGGCACAGT
The DNA here is from genome assembly GCA_013400835.1 of Zapornia atra. NCBI lineage: Eukaryota > Metazoa > Chordata > Aves > Gruiformes > Rallidae > Zapornia > Zapornia atra. Next base: position 269,597 of record VZTU01013285.1, read on the forward strand.
GGGTGAACACCTTGGCCCTAAGAGAAGGTCCTCCCCCCTCCAGCTGGCCAAGGACGGGGCCATCTCCCCATCTAAAGGGGATTCACAGCTCTGTATTGGCAGAATACCGATTTTTCCAACCTGCCTTGATTTATTACAAGAGGCTATTTAAACAGAAAAATTGTCTGCTAAAAGCCAGAAATATGCAAGGTGTAAAGGGCTCTGGCTTTGTCAGGGCTGATTTTCCATGTGGAGGCAGGCTGAGTTACAGAAACCAGCTCAGCTGACAGTATAGTTCAAATGTCAATTAAGATAGGACATTGAACAATTTATTTATTAGTTAAGAACCTACTCAGACATGATGAATAGATATTTACTAGTCAAATTTGGTCATGGTTTCAGAGGATCTCTGTTACAATTATTGGGGTGGAAGAAAACAAAGACTGACAGTTATGATTATGAGCAAATTAGGATTCAAAGCAAATAGAACTGAAGATATATATACACAGAGGTTGATTGCTATTTAACCCTGTTATTATAAGATACATGAACTGGATCCAGACTTAAAACAAAGTTTACTTTTAAGAAGAGAGCCCTGTCTCAGACCAAACTGTCAGCCAGCATTTTCCCCAATGCACTTTTAATCATCTTTTGCAGAACGTTGTATCATTTACAAATCTAACTTGGCATATACCTCTTAATTATTGATTTGTAATGTACTCTAAAATGTCATTATTGCTGATAAAGATTTTTAAATTTTTGTTAAAGTCTTATTTTATCTATGCATACGTATTAAAACTGTGGAGAGACTGGAGAAGACTGATTTTCTGAGGATGTTTTCTGTTGGATTTCTTTTCTCCTCCATATCAAACCCTATTACTTCAAGGTGGGCACATCTGTTATTAATCTAACACTCAGAAGAGTTCACAGTAGCCATACACCTAAATGAATGCTTTCATTTGGAAGTGGCCTTGTCTCAGCTCAAGGCAGGTCCTTGGTGAGCACAGTTTATTTTTGTATCTTTCATTAATGGGGCTCTGGTTGCAGAGATATCCTTGTCTGGACAGACTCTGACTCACTGGAAATGTCACAACAGACAGGTAGAGGCCCCAGGCAGAGATCAAGGTCCTGTTATCTTCAGCATTTCATAATCATACACTAAAGTATCACTACTCCTACAAGAAATTGAAAAAAGATCTTCAGGACTCAGGAAAGGGCACAACAGATGGATGAAATGAGGAAAGAGGAGGCAGAGCAGAAAGGCAAAGTAGTAGTTGAATAATTTCCCACTTAGATGGAAGTCATGTGCAGAATTGAAGGTGACATACTTCAGACTTTTTTACTAATGTCTTTAGTTGCTCAGTCAATGTAAACATTCCCTTTTCCTCCCACTTCTTGGGGGGAGTAGGAAGCAAAGGGAGGATGTGGTATTTATGCCTTTCCCAACTGCTCTGATATACACCCCCCACACACCCCCACTTAATAGAAGTATTAAGATCCAGTAAAATGTCAGAGCTCCCTCCTACACAGAGTCTCTCTCCTCCAGGCATTCCTCTGCCTCTATTTTCCTCAGAACGTGAAATTCACCTTTTAGAAAGGATGTTTTTATTGTAGCTTTAAACCAACCTAAGGCCAAACTGCTGGGAGAAAAGTGTTATCCCTTCCTCACCCCTGCCTTGGCAGCTCATTGTTGCTGAATCTGCAAATTGACCCAACTCAACCCAAATCAGGTGAAAGCTGCTGCCAGTGCAAGAGGGGTGGGAACCTTCGGAGGCAAGTGTGTGACTATCCCTTTACAGCAGAACAACACTGACTTAGATCCCTTTAAACTAGCTATGGAAGTATATCCTGCTCCTTTTGATCTTGATCCTTAATATCATGGTTTCAAAAACACCCCGCTGCCTAAATGCCCTCATGGTGGTAGTGGTCTTTTTCCCCTCTCATTCCTGTGTACAAGGCTTGCACAGTCACATGGGGGAAGGGAGAGGAAAAGCCCTAGTTAACCCACACTGTGGCTGACAGACATAAGGATTGATTTCAGTCTTCATCGAACAAGTATCTAGGGCAGCCTGCTATAATGAGTTCTGAACTGTTCGTGTCAAGAGGAAAGTCACTTCTCCTGCTCCAAACCTTCACAAGTGCCTCTGGTAAGAGCTGCCTCTGCCCAGGGTAACAAACCTGCACTCATTAGGTAAAACTCACACCTCACCATCCTGCTCCCTGGCTGCACAGTCCCCTTCACCTTGATTAAAGTGCAGTCTTGCTGGAGGAATGCAGCATCTGCCAAGCCTATTTTCGTCTCAGCCAAGCCCCGCTCCAAGAACCATTACCACATGGGGTTACCATTTCCTATCCCACAAGCTTCCGGAACAACCTATTTCAGGTCAAAACATTGTTTCACTAAAATCAAATAATTTCCTCCAGAATGCAGATCTTTATACTTATTATATGACAGAAGACATTCAACACTTAAAGCCAGCTTTATACATTACAGCAAAAAGCTCTGTTTCATGGCAGTGAAGGAAAAATGCTTCCTGTGAATTTGTTTTTAAAAAGAGATATCAAGCATTCCTCTCCCCTCCCCCCCATTATTTCTACCCTTCATTTCAAGAAGTCCCCTAATAGCAAAGTCTCCTCTTGGCTCTGATCCTTCATCCTCCCAAAACCTTCTACAGGCTTGCTCCTATTTTGGAAACTGCTATACTACAATAAATCAGCAGATCCTTTGCCTTATCAGCAGTCACAGGTGTTCTGGGCTGTCTGACACAATACTTGTTTATGAGTATTTCTAATACTCACTACTGCAAATTCAGATTTTTTTTTTTTTACTAATGACCATGCATAGAATAAATATTTAGAATCATTAGCCCTGAATCTTGGTCACCTTCCCGTGAAAATAGCAATTTTTCTTCTCAGCAAAAACTTTGGCAGTCTCCAACATAAAATATCAGACTCTGCATCTGTCAGCCTGCTGGAAGAGGAGCTGCTGCTGATCCCTGACAACAGGGCACAGTCACTTCAGTCAAAAGAGGGTCTACCAATTTTTTTGTCAAAATCTTCATGTGTGCTGGGGGAGAAAAAGTTTAAATCTGCAAAACTGAACAATGAATGGTAACAAAGATATCACAATCACTGATGAATTAGTCACAGTTCCAAGTCAGAATCATGATTTACAGTTCTCTATGAGAATGGTTAGGCAGCTATATTAATGTGGTAAATTCTCTATCACCTCCACTTAAAATACAGTTCAGTTCAAACTGGAATTTACCTACTGAAGTTTTATGGTTTGTATGTGGTAACAATGGATCCTTCTGGCTTCATATGTTATTAATCATACTGCTGGAGCTGCTCTTTGCTATCAGGTCTTGTCACCATGGCTTCAAAGAAAAGATAATAGCTTCTATTTTCCACTAACTGATACAATACACCAGCTTTATCTCAGTGTATTCCTATTGAAAACAGAGATTTACAGCTAGCACAAATTGAGACAGCGCAGTCTGCACCAGTGCAGGCTTTGTCAGTTTGCTAAGCTAAAAATTATTGTGCAGCTGACAACTCCAGTAAAAGCTTTATCCTAGTATGTTGCATATATGTGGACCATTGTAAGATTTCTCTAAGTTATGTTTTCTGCAAGATTAATGACACAGTAATAAGTTTACATTAGTGACAAACGAGAACTGAAGTGACCATCTCTACTACTTCAGTTAAGAATTAGAAGGTGATATCCTCAAAGAGAGGAAGATAGGTGTTCAAAGACACAATAAATCATCCACCACCAGCAGGCAGAAATTCAGATGCAAACCACTTCAGTAAAGCAAAAGATAATTTTTCATTCTGTTCTGGGCATTGCTATTACTAATAACTGCTGGTACAAGTTATGGGACCAGAGAAGACTCTCTTGATGCAAGATCCAGGGAAAAGCAACAGGAATATGGGAGAACTGACTCGGTGACAACACCTACTGTCTCTGTTGCCACCTCTAGTGTAAGATTTAGTTAGTATTGAAACACATAAGATTTAATCCTATATTTCATTTAGAGCATCTATAGCACATGTTATGCTGTCATAGCAATTTTTAAAAAAAATAGTCTGTGTATGATATCATGACTTAGTTTTTGCATTCATATCCCTAGAAGAGTACTCCTAATCCTTCTTAAAATAGCCAAAAGCACAGGAGAAACCGGATCATTAAACTACAGATACATTTCAAACTAGAAACATTGCTTTGGATCAAGGGATGAGATATACCACTAAAGTCACTCAAATCACTGCATTCTAATAATCTTATTTGCCTGCCCACCCCAAACTTATGCTGGTTTGAAGCAGCTGCCCATACCGCTGTCTGTTGAGCACAGTTACTTTTCTGTCTGAAGCCTATGCCAGAACAGCTCCCCTGCTTCAGCAGTAAGACAGAGTGGAGAGAGAAGCACCAGGGTACTTTGCTTCCTTTATTGATACCAGAACAGCACAGAGAAGAAGGAAGGGCACAGGAGGACATTAGTCAAGCACAGAAAAAGTAGAAATATTGAAAGATGATGTCCAAGACACTTTGGCAGAGAAATAGATCTGCAGATAATGCTAAGCACCATGGAAAAAATACAGATATTTTGACAAAGGACATGGGTGAAAGCCACAGAAAGAAGGCACAGATGGGTACTGGGAGCTGAAGCAACAGGAACAGTGAGGAAGTTAGTGGCAGAAGCAGAAATCCTCCTGAAGCCTGTACTGCTACATGATTGTAGTTAAACCAGGAGCCCCAACTTCCATTGCTTTTCTCATAAAAGTAATGTTTTAATTTTAATACTTTATTCTTACAACCAGGTTACTCCATTAGCTCAAAATGTAATGGTCTGCACTGCAGATTTTGACACTGACTTCCTCCTAGAAGTGAGTCCTTCACATGTAGAATTTCTTCAGAGTTTGTAGCTTCAGAAGCTCCATCTAAGAGCATAGAAGTCTCACAATGTTTTTTAAAAAGTCAACAGCAGGCAGGATAACATCGCTCAGGTAATTGTCACCATGTTTTTAACCATACAATTGCCTCTGCCTGCACTCCACACCAGCTTGTTATCCAGGCCGTGATTTAACCCACCAGGAGGAGACCCCTGAGCACAGAGAAGCCTCTAATGTCCTATAATAGTCCTTTAATCTTGACTAATCCTTTTCTATGCCCCAACTATGCCTACAGACACTGAGTAGCACCAGTACCTACACAGTGATTTGCAGAAGTGACATGTACTCATCCACTCACCTTATGATTAGAATAAAGTTCTTCATATATTAGGAAAAAATAAGATCTCTTTGAAACCGAGCCCTCAATATCAGATAAGTTTATAGTATTAACCCTGCACCTCATAGCCTCATGTATGAGTTGTGGATAGTATATCTAATACACATTTTTTTCATGCACACATCACCTCCCATAACGCATTCAATTTCATATGAATTCATTAATACTTGTCACAATACTGCAGTGGATGACAGTGCCATACAGAAGGGACGGCATACGTTATTACAGGGTTTTTTATTGTAGAGTTAGAATAGCAAGTAGTTAATAATGCATGTGACCACACACTGAAAGATGAAGAGAAAAAAGAATACCTTCACAGAAAGTGTCGAGTAAGGCAAAAATAAGGAGAGAAGGAAGGAAAGAAGAAAGTCATAATGGAAAAATGAATGATCACATCATAGACTAGGACGCAAAGGGTTTCAAAACCCTTTAACTGAAATTTGTAGGTTTTGTGTCTTTCACATTGTAAGTCTTAATAACTTTTTAAGGAGGTGGTTACTTAAGATGACATATACAATTTAATACATTCTACAGAACTACTGCAGAAGTCTTTTAGCATGAATGTTACCTGGCATTTCACCTAATGCCAGGAGAATGTCTCCTGTGAGGACTAGCACAATTTCAATGTTTTTCCTAAAGACCATTACACCAGAAACATTGTTTCCCTACTAAGTCTATTACAGCATTTTGTACTGATAAACTTAAGCATAGAGAGAAAAAAAAAATCACTTTAATAGCACTGAGACCAGTGAAATTACAACACAAGAACAAAGCTGTAAAAGTGAAGGTACACATTTGAAGGTAATTAGTGAAGCATTATCAAATATATGTCACAAACTAAAACCATGGGCAAAGACATCACTTGATATCTACCTTCCATATTCCTCATCTCAACACAAGCTCCTCCAAAACATTTAAATGCTAGATACTACTGTCCAGAGACTTATTCTGCAACAAGAGAGGCAGCAGTGAATACCCACACCATAACAAGTTCAGAACATGGCTCTACACTGACAGAAAACCCATCTCCAGCACCCCACAAATAACTCAAATGATGAAATCATTTATTATTTCAGCTGCAGAGAACAGGCTAAGATGCATTTATAATAGAATGGGAAAAAGGCCTACAGTGAGTAATATTTAAGTGCCATTAAATTTCATTTCAATAATAAATTATGTACCATTGTAAAGCTTGTGCTTTATGTAAACAGACTGATAACAGTAGGTTCAAAAACATTTGTGTTTTATGTATATAACAGTAATGAAGATATATCAGGAATTTTTCACTACTGAAGCCAAGGATAAAGATCAAGCAGCCCATAAGTGGGGTGACCCTTGATGTTTCACTTACTAGAACTCAGGCTCTGGTATTTTTGGTTTGCAAGACACTGCTTGAGACTGGAGCATACCTTGCTTACCTTCTAAGCTATAACATTTTAGTTCAGGTGTGTCTGAGTACACACAGAGCAAGGAAGATGAAAGAATTTGCTGCAATCATCTGAGTTTATGTGTTATGGATAGTAGAGTTAAGTACTAAAAAAACCTCATAAAAGCATTTTCCAGGATTCGGTGAGGAAGCTAATTCACTGACTAGGGGCTGGGGAGCAAGTGCCATTGAGGACAAGCACCATTTTCATCTCTTCAGAACTTCAGCTCAGGAAGTAGAGCTTGAGCAAAGACGTGCAGCAGAGCTGACTTGGAGAAAGCTCACATTAGAGACCAAAGGCGTTATGGCGGAAGAAAGGTGCTTGCCAGGGCTGGCACCTCAATTTACCACCTGTTACTCACCATGGGGTTTTTGTGAGCCATGAGGCAGCACTGAAAGAAAAATTTTGACACCAAAATTATCCAGTTTAGGCAGCTGCTCTTGCAACCTGGATAATGAAGATTTTGAAACTGAAATACTATTTTTGTTAATGAGTAACTGTCTAAAGAGGGAAAACTCTAAACAAGAGTACCTGATGAGAGATACAGCTCTTGGGAAATCCAGCGCTACTGATGCTAAGCACTTACTGACTCACATCTGCAGTAGTTTGCAACAGTCAGGCTTTAGAAAGGACTTTTAAGGGAACCTCTGAGAGTGGACTAAATGCTAAGGAGAATAGATAGACTAAAAAGGATAGAAAAAAGCAGCATTAAATTATTCAACAGCTACATCCTACATACTTCCACACTGCAATATAATCCTGATTTAGCTGTGTTCCCATGGGTTGCCTCTGAATATACATATTCTGAAGTTTATAAATATGCTATGAAATGTATTATTTTCAAGAAGTTAGGAATCAGAAGCTGCCAGCAATCATGTCTCCTAGGTCTGACAGCCTCTTTAGAGACCAGTGATATTTCAGACTCTCACCTCTTTGGCCCTCGTGGCTCACAACGTAACAAGAAACCTACTAAGTGTTTTTCTTTTTTAATTAACCATTTATACTATATTTTTGTGTAGGGAAACCTAGAAGTATTTTGGATCGTGGGCTTTGTAGTCTGAAAGTTACCTCCCCATTGTAAACCTTAGGTAAGAGGACAGCAAGAACACTTGAGGCTACAGATGCAGGCATAGCTTTAACAGAGGCTTATTTAGTGCCCAGAGCAGTGAGACAGCTCACCCATCAGCAGAGCTGAGAAGTTGTGGGCAGGAACATATGCTCCCTCACCTCAAATAGATGATCAACTTGCCTTTTGATTTCCCACCACGTTACCAGCAGTCAGATTTTCTCAGGCAGAGCGCTGCTCAAAGCTCTGAAGGAAGCAATTTTATCCACCCTCTTCCCTGAAAGGACCAGTGCCTTAAAGGCATAATTAAGTCCTAAATACATAATATTTAGTGACATTTAGTGAAGCATGTCATCTCTGGCAAGCTGCCATTGTAGAAGGAACAGCAAACCTACAAATGTATTTCCATTGTTTTCAGTTGGCTTGGGGTTTTTCTGTAGTTGTGCTGTCAGCAAACGCAGAATAAACTATTAGATGAAATATGCTGGTTAACAGACAGAGCTAATACTGATGCAGTGAAAAGAACTAATACATTCTGTAGTAAGCAGTACTTTAGGACAAAAAAAAAATCTCTTCAAAGCTATACAAAATGCTTTAATTTCTGCTACCAACATTTATATAGCTTGCACTGCTCACAAGTACAGACTATGACAAATAGGACAATCATCACAGATTCAGAGAAACATCCATGTCCTGCTCAGCTTTGGATAAAATAGACCTCCCCCCCCAGATCTCCACCCGGCCTCACACACTCTTCCTCTCCACAAATTCACTCTAATGAATCAGGTTTTTCACTTCGTATAACCTCAGAAGACAGGCATTACTAGGCAAGAATGGACTAAAGAAACATGAACATCTTGGTTTGCAATCTCCTTGCTCCCATGTTACACCATAACAGTTGACAGGATTACTTGGTCAAACTCCAGCAAGAGGGAAAACTCAGAAAACAGAAAAAATATTGAGAGAAGAATCAAACACTTTCATTCAAGTGTTCTGTAATTCGAAGACAATAGAGTAGACCATGGAAGCTATCAGAAAGACATATTTAACCAGGAAATCCTGTTCAGGAGACAGATATTCCTCATTAGAGATTACATGAGTAATCATGTTTCCTCCCCCACCCCCGAATAAAACCTAACAGTCCTTAATGAAATAATTTCTAGCCAAACACACTGGGCTACACCTAATTATTAAGTCATCCTACTACAATGAAGAGCCTGCCTAGAAAATTTAGCTACTTTGGCTGGACACACAACTAAGTCCCAGAACCTACAGTAAAGCTTAAAATGACTGCCTGAGCCACCAGTCCTGCCCCTCTGCTTTAATTACCAGAGAACATCCCCTTCAATTAAGATGCTGGATTTCATAATGAATATACCACAGTACTGGCTGTAGTGCTAACTTTACAAAAACAATAACCTTCAGTAAGGGTGGGAAGCAACATCATAAATTGGCAAAGCAAGGTTCACCAGAAATCAGCTGTTAATACAAAAAGTTTTCTGTATTTTGTGATGACAACATGCTGTTGCTGAACGCAGGTATTTGCCAAACATTAAGTAATATGCTTTGAAAGAATAGAAAAAAACCCAATATTTCCTCTCAACGCCAGCCACCTCCAGCCCTACTGTGCAAGACATCCTTTGCAGTCTTGTTTATCTAAACCAAGATAATACAAATGTAAATTCTAGAATACAAGGAAAAGCACGAAACTACCAGCCACGTTACGCGGAATGAAGATGATCTCTCAGCTCCAGAGGCCGGGCTGGAGAACCCAAACTACGAACCCTGCAGTTTTGCGACTGTATTTGTGTGCAGTTAGTAGATTGGGCCATCTCATTCTTCTCCCCTGCAGCATGTGATTATTTAGGGTCTTAAAAAATGCCCAGAAGGTTTCATCCACAAGAATGATTACATTCTCTCTAGCTGGATTTAAAACACTCAATGTCACTTTTATTTATTTAAGAAAGGCAATGCTAACTGCTAAGTTGATAAACTCAGTTGGACTACCCTAGCCTAGCTAGATGCATTGGATGTTAAGACACTGTCTTTCAGGCTTTTGGCTCAGTTGTCAGTCACACACCAGCATGGGTTCCTTATACTAAGCATAAAATCCGTCATAATAGAAAAAAAAAAAGGTTGAACTCATTCTTCAGAAGTATGCTTGCTGGCTTCATCACTGAGGTATCATTTTCACCTCAGAATTAAGAGCTGACAGACATCCCCAGCGTGAAAAGTAGCAGCAAAGAGGACCCTAGAACACAAAAAGTAAATAGTTTTTCTGTCTGTACCAAACTGAAGACTGTAAATATTCTTCATTGGAGATCCTTTTTTAAATATTCAAAAAAAGGTCTTTAAAGTGAGCTTAATCTTTTAGATCTGGTGTAAAAAGGCTTAATTTACTCTACCAAAGTCACCACATTTTTAGTATAATACTTGCCCCTGTTCCACTCCACCTCCCCCCCAGAAAAGTGCTTTTGATAGCGTGTGGCACTGAGCCACACTTTCATTTTTGCCTCAAAGTGACCAAAACACAGAAGACATTGAGAGAAGTGCTCTAGCTGTTAAAAAGTGCTTTCCATTCTTCAACATACCTTCAATAGCTCTCAGAAAAGAAGTTAACATTGCATTACATGCTGCAGGCAGCTGCTAATTTGCAGTAAGAACAAATGTCAACATTAACTATGCAGTTATTGACATTCACCCCATCAGAGAAACAGAAAGATTTCATATAAGTGGTTAACTACCTGCCACAGCTCACACTTTGAATACAGAATACACAAAGGCAACTGCTGCCCATCCATCTGGAGAAAGAAATCAATGAGGAACCATTAAGAGAAATGTGAAGATATATACATGGTCCTATCTAGAACAGATACAGGAGCTGAAGTTTTGGACTGGGCACGTAGATCAAGTTTTTGGTTTAGCTCTACAGGTACTTATACACATCCTCAGATTTGCATGGGGGAGGGAGGCTTCCCCACAGCCCTGCTATAGCACAGCTGCTCACCCTTCCACCTCTGCCAGGTGACACCACCCAACACTGCAGTCAACCTCACAGTGTGCATTATAAACCCAAGAGCCAACACGTTTTCTGGGGAAAACACACTCAGAAAACGTTCACTCAGTTGTTGGAAACTGTGGAAAGGGACCTGCCTGTGAAGAGCACCTGAACGATGATAGCCAGGAGGTTTGGAGTGATTTTTCCAGGCAGTTTGAGTGCTGAGCTGCACAAAGCCTCTCAAAAGAAAAAGCAGCCCAAAAGCTCAAATTTTAGCTTTCCTTATGAAAGTGTGCCCCAGCACTCCAGCTTAGCAGTGACTGACACCTTCATATCATGTGACAGATTTTTGTAACTAGTAACTATGTATTTTAAACTTGAGCAAGTTTACTCTTAGGTAAGAGTGAAACTAGCACAAGTACAAAGAGTAAAAACTTACTAAGGGAGTATTGTTCATCCTTCTGCATAACAAACAGTGCTTTCTGTTTCACAGTGACAGTGCTTTGGGTACAACGGGCTACTGGAATTTAGAGCTATAAGAGTCACAGGAAAAAAACTAGAACCACTTTGTGCCTAAAATAAATATCTAACTTAGTGCATTAAAGACCAGCCCAGACCAGCAAGCACCATTTTTAAATAAAGCACTTCCTTAGGGCACAAACAAATGGAAAACAGACGCTGAGAAAAGTTTTAAGGTTCAAGCTAGAACCTTATTTTTAAAGGGTATTGGATAAAAGCACAGGTCTTTTTGCTATTTTGGGCAGAATGCTCAGGCATTGAACATGTTTCAGGCATGGGGTGCTAGCTCCCATTGAGTCGCCTTGTAGCCAGCTCTCCAGCACAGCCTGCAAAAGCCAGGGAAGGGGGGAACTGAACACCATGGTTTGACTGCTTCTCTTTGGCACAGACATCTACCCCTTCTACCAAAAGAAAACAGTCTCAAATTCCATTTACAATGGGGAACAGCATAGTTATCACTTCTCCACTTAATCACGAGTCATAAGAAGTGGTGCTGTGTCATTTTGAAGCAGCACCTTAGTCTCAATTCTCTGCTCTCCAGCTGCAAGGCAGGCAGAAAACCCACTAAACCCCAGTCAGTCCCATGCAACAACAAGGTCTTTCCTAACCCTTCAGTGTGGTCTGTGGTGCTCTGGTATTCAAGGAGTGCTTCTGACTGTTGGCAGCTACTGAAAGGGTAAGGAACAACTCTGAAGGAAGAGCTAGGGAAACCCAGGGCAAAGTCCCCCTTCAACTAAGGGGACAAAGTCCACACAACCCATACATCCAGCAATACTCGTCCAGGCTCTACTGATTGGGAGCACAGTGCTCCCCTTTTTGCCCCAGGCAGCTGTCATCACAGGTCCTGTGGCACAATGAGGCAGCACAGCCAGCATTTCTTCTGAGAAAGGCAGCTCCCACACCCATCTCACCAAGTGGTACATACACAATTATAATGAAGATTTATGACTGACTTGCTAATGTGTCCCACCAGCACTCCCATTCGGCTTGCCATGTGGCTGGATGAGGGAGGGAGGCAGCTGCCTCTAAGAACTGACACAGCCAGATGATGTCAACTCCTAACCTACTGCGGATGACTTTACTTCAAAGTTTTGCAGTTAAGGTTTGGAGCCTCTTGTCATCTCTCCCCCTCTACTTTCCAGGATTCTGGACCCCCACAATTCCTCAGTACCTGGATATCATTCGTATGAAATCTTTTCAGTGCACCATCTCTTTCATACTCTTTAGATAGCAAGTTCTCTGAGAAGAAACAGTTTCTTCCCTGTTCTTGTACTGGCAGCACAACACGCCTCCCTGAATCACAAGACATTGCTATTTTAACCAGTAGTGAAACTACCATCAACAATTTTGCCATAAACCTCAGTTTAAAAAAAAAAAAAAAGGATTTCATTTCTAGTATTAAAAAATGGACTGTCAATTCCTGCTTTTCACATGCAGCTTCCAAACCCAGAGGGCAATAATCTCATTTATTACCCTTTGTCCTATCCAGGATAGAGGAGACACTGCTGAATTGCTTATCAGAATCAGTGCATGCCAGTCAATTAGACACAGCAAAATTTGTAGCTGTAGCCAATTCCCATTAAAAGCTTTGCATGATACCACATGTCATTACTTCCCTTTTTTTTTTAATGTATTATCACAGTTGGCATTTACTTCTGTGGTACAAAATCTCAGTCCAATACAAACGAAAAAAGTTACAGTGGTGCTGAAAACATTGTTCTAATATTTTAATGGTTCAGGATACATTCACACTTCTCTTCCATCTTTGCTCACAGCACTGCACAATTACCTCTGCAGTGTTTATTGTTTGCAACGACTTAAAGTGCTGAATTACTAAATCTTGTTCCAATCTTCTGTTTTTGTACCTTGAAGTACTTTCCTCCTCCCTGATGCAATCCAGGATTCAAAAGGTCAGCTATGCATATTATATTGCAAGGCTTGTGGTATTTCCCTTCCTTTGAAGGTATAGGTTAAAGGAAAATAAAGACCTAAGCCACAATGACAGTTCACATGCAGAACTTTTCGTTTATTTTCCTTTAGCTCCCTGGGTTTGCAAGACTGAAAGCAGCAAATTCGCCATTAAAATAAACAATTCAAAAACCTTTAAAAGCAAGAGATAGACCAGTTTGCAGGTGCCACAAAGCTGAAGCCTTCTGTGGCATTTTGCTAACAGCAGTCTTCCTTTGCCACACAAGATCTTTAATCTTCTCCTAACATCCAGCAACAGTGCAAGCAATAATACAATTTCTCTGCTATTCATTAGAGTCTGAACAACATTATATGGTTATATTGTAACACAAGTATATTATTCCTTTGTATTTTACTTCTAAGATGGCAACATAGCAATAGGGAAGGGATCATTCAGAAGAACAAGGACCTGAAAGCACTAAGGCATTATGGTTTTCAACTGATTTCCATCATCTTTGTCCCCCACCCGCATATCAATAACTTGATTATGGAGTAATCCCCAGTTTTTCAGAGCTCATGCACCATCATCAGTTAGAGCACTAATAAAAGATGAGCTCTAGTTTTGGCCAAGCTTCCATAGAAAACAAATTCATATCCTGAGTTCAGTGACAGCTTGCCAGAAACTGTCCTGCAAAAGCTCTATAAATCAACTCCTCACATTCTAAACAATTTTCTCTCCTTTTCCTCCCTAAACAGCCCCCCATGCCTGGGCAGCTCTCTTCAGCACCACACACAGGTGCTGATGCTCCACTAAGCTCCTTTACACCCTTACCATGCTCCAGCACCTGGTGGGACAGCCATAGCTGTCAGTTACAAGATGCATATAAGAAAGTTTAAGACTTACTCTGTGAATGAATACTTTGCAGGCTCACCCAAGCCTTCTGCCACATTCTGTAACATGCAGATGTCCTGTCTACTTGAGACCATTCAAAGCCAAGAGACCCAAGTCAAAGATACCCCAGAAGGGCACCACATTGCTACTGGATCAGAGGATCATCACCAGGGTAGACTTCTGAGAAGGAAAGTCAGCCTCGCTTGCTGCTCAGAGAAAGTGCATTTTAATGAAGAATGCTTTTGGGCCCAGCACGGACAGAAGGGCAGTCCTCTGAATGTCAGTATGTTCATCCTACTGTTTAAATCAATTATAGCTTCCACAACTTTTGCTGATATCAGACCAGGAAAAGTCTGGCTCATTTCAAAACTCTAAGAGTACATCTTCCTAATTTTCTGTATGTCTTAACCACACGTTTTTATCTAAGCCACGTTCAATTCTACATCAAAACTGATTAACAGTCATTGCTACCTGATCTGTTACATTTGGTTCCAGATATTGTATACCTAAACCAAGTGCTGTTAACTTATATATCCTCCTTGTGCATTTTTCTGTATTCCATCATACTTGCCACTTCTGAAGAGGGATTACTTAGTTGTGAAGTAAAAGATGATTATTTAATATCATAACGAGGAAGAACAGAGTTACTCAGTCACAGATTAATAAGTACCTTGACTTTTACTGTTAGCAATTCAATTCATGTTTAACATGCTTTGTCATCTTCTATAGTAAGGTCCTGAACCCTGGATGGAAGACAGATTACTCTGAGAATTTGTTAATGCCACTGGCATATTTTGATTCTTCCCTCACCCTCTTCAGTCGACCTACATCAGATTTTCATCTTCTTCACTACAGTAATTTGGCCTAGGATTTTTTTTTTTGCTTACTGAAATCTATTTTAGTGTCTTGGTGTTCTAATCCTCATTCTTTCAAAGATGTAGACAGAAATACTTAACGAAATTGGAAACATCTCCAGCCCATTCCTGTCATAATCAGTTTTCTGCTTTCTTCTGTATACCTTTGAATTACCAGAATGAGAGCACTGATTTTTAGAGGATGAATTTTATTTACAAGTTAGAAAACTCTTGTTTCCTCTCAGTGAATGGAGATGAAAACTGGAGCATCTGACCATTTAAGGCAATAGTTTCAAAATTAACATAACCTTTAGGAGAACCTATTGCTATCCTACCTACAAATCCATGCTCCCTTAATACTATTTGAAGACCTTTATTGAGGGTGGAAAGGAGTCTTTAAATACCTTATAGCCAGATAGTCAAAGGACTCAGCCACTTTCAATGGGTTTCACAGTTGAAGCCAAGGGCGCTTCAGCTATACAACCCTCTTTCATCCTATTTAATTTCCAGAGACCTTCTGCTGGCCACACAAAACATCTGGTTCTGTAGGCTAACCAATGTAGTATTGCTTTAAGCTCCCTTAAAACATGACATTTGTCACTCAAAAGAGACAGTAAGATTTGTTATTTTATACAAGCAGCCACCTGTACAGAAACACAGCTACCAGCAGCCTGAGGCACAGCCATTGCTTTCCTTACTCTTCTGGTCATTGTGTCTCCAGCTATGCTGCACATCTGGAAAGAAATCAGAAGTTTTCTAGACATTTGCTTTCTTTTTTCCTTGTTTAAACACAATGATGTCCAATTAATTTTCTAATGCAACCATCTAATGGTTAGCTTTCCCATCATATGCATTGGAAGTTTCTGCAGTTTGTCTGTCTATACCTCTAGCATGTTTTGTTGTCCTTGATGGCTTTGCATGTGGTAAAGTATTACAATGCTGCTGTTAAATAATATCCTTTTCCTCAAAGCAAGCTACAATTTTCGTGTATTGTCTGAAGCACTTGCATACAAGGCTTCACCCCTAGTAAATGAACTCTGACTTTGGGGAAAAACAAAGCTACTGGGCTGACCAGAAGCGAAACTTGTACTTTGACTTGCAGGAAGTCCATTACCTCCTTTACCAGCTCAGGTAAACAGCTACCTGAGGAACTGGAAAACTAAAAAATAATGCTGCAGTTGACTGTCAGTTTTCAGAAGGAGACCCTACACCAGCTAAGAAGTTAAATGTGGTAGATTCCAGTATTTTAAGTTTTACACCCAGAGGAGCACTACAAGGAAAGGAAAAAAAATTCTATAGACTTCAAACCCAGAAGCATTTAGCCCAAAAGTCAGTTTTCAGAAGTGCTGAGAAGAGCAGACAGGAAAGCAATCATCTGGTATATTAGGTGAAACACCAGCTACCAGCACAACAGTTAGTATTTCTTGGGAAAAAAAGGTTATGTTCATACGTTGTCCATCCAGATGACAGGTCCTTTTTAGCTTTCAAGGTTCCATACAGGGAAGCTATTTTTAAGCAACCACTGATCGTTACTTGATTACCCATTACCATGTAAGCGAATTAGGAAAACAATGCTAAGCATTTAATAAAACATAAAATAGATTAGCAATTAAATGTACAATTGTTCTATTGACTTGTTTTCAGCAAGCTTTCTTAAGAGTTTGAAAAAAAACTGTATAAAACTGCTGTTTATAGCATTAACTTTGCCTTTTAAAATGGAATATTTCATTATTATATAGAAGGAACTTGAAACATATCATTAACGCAATAAAAATATAATACTCAAATGGATTGAATGCACAACTTATGTTTATGCTTGAATACTCAAATCTGGAAGACTAATGCTTATTATATTCACCAGTAACTATAACATGTAGTTGAGAGAAGCCAGTACCATCAGTCCTCACAAGGACTGTAGAAGGAGGCTAAATTTAAGACTTGCAACTTGTGTGCAACGCTTCTCTAACTCCCATTGAAGAGTAAATGCAGCATATAAGGTGATTCTGTAATATGCTTCTCATATCTTATTAAAAACATTAAACCATCAAGGAAGTTCAATGCTTGTATTTTTTTTACTGTGTGGAGTAAATGAGCCTACACCATGCCTCTGGTATCCCATAAATTCACTATATAAAACCTTTAAAGGTTGAAACCAGGTGTTCAAATCTGAAAGAATTACACAGCAGTATCAGTTAGATACAGTCACTCTAATAAAGTGCCTTTAAAATAATTTTTTATACTCACTATGTTATACTAGTAGATATTTCCCACACTTATCTGTGTTCAGTGCTTGCAAGTGCCACATAGCCATTTTTTACTTAAAAAGGGGGGAATCCTTTTATTAGCTGTGATTCTCTACATGTTTGTTCACTTAGTCACGTAATTCCATTTGTAAAGCTATGGTTTAAACCTAACAGTACCCACTCACCAGAAAGTACGCACTTAAATCCCACTGTCACTGCCTAATTACTCAGTCAAACTTGACAAATATTGGAGGGCAGATAGAAGCCTGAAGTCATGCACTTTTCCTCTACCAAATTTTTCTTGCACTACTGTCATGAGCTGCAATAGCAAGCTATGGATAACATCACTAAACATGCCAGCTCTTACAGGGACCTTCCCACTTTTATGTTTTCAGCTACTGTTACCCATTTATTACTGTTATGCAAGGAAGATAGATACAGGCATCCGTCTTAACGATTCTAAATAAAATACACTGGGGCAGTGAGAAAAAACAAAACAATCTTGCCTTCAATATTGGCCTAAAGACTAAGTAAGCCTTTTGGTAAGAGACTTGCACTTACTGCAAGGTCAGGCGCTTACACCATTATCCTTGTTCCCACTATACATTTGGGGAAGAAGCATTTGTTCCACAGGATCAGCAGAAGGCCTCTGCATGGGAGGAAAGTCCTAGTACATGGTTTATCACATGGAGAAGAAACTGCAAAGCAGAGCAAGCTACCATGCTTACAATAGTATCTGCCTACCAAGCCATAGGAAGTGCTGAATTGGAGAATTTAATCAGCCACTCATCAGACAAAGCTCCCCCATTCTCCCGTGCAGGCATAGGCAGTAACCAGCACACACAGGTTTAGCAGGCCAGCCTCACTGAAGAGCTGCCAGCATCCTTCCCATGCCCTGAGTGCAGACACAGAGTGCAGCTCCTCACTGCCCGCTCCTGCTGGGCAGCGAATAGAAAAATAAGGGCTGGCCCTCTGTCTCTAGAGGCCAGCCAGCCTCGTATGGGTACTTCCAAGCAAAGCTCCTCCTTCTGGTTTCTGTCTTATATCTGCATGGAGATGGCTTAGAGGGAGGATTATACCATATGTAGATGCACTCAGCTCAGTTTAGGTGTTGACATGAAGAGCACATGAAACACCAGCTCATACATCAGACATTACAATACCACCAGACCCCCCCAAAACTGCTAACACAACCTGCCTTTGGCACACTCGTCTCTATGGTTAAGGTACAACAGGGTTCGGGTTTTTTCCCCCTCGAGTTTTGTTGTTTGCTGCGTAAGTAGCAGACACATACAAGGTTTCTTTGCCAAGCTGCACACTACTATATTTGAGCAAGAGTGCTATTACTCATGTCACTGAGGTCTGACACGATCCTTTTCTTTCCACAAAAACATCTATATCTGTCACAGGAAAGTACCACATACCGCTGAAGTCACCTCCACTGCTTCTGGCTTTCACTTCAGCACAGTAAGAAAGATGAAGTGAACAATGAATCTTTGACACTTATGACCAAGTTTAATTCAACCACATATTCTTGTTCCCTTTTCCTCACAGCAACCACCAGTACGATTTTATGTCTCAGATCCTTCCTCAGGACATTATAGCCATGTGAAGGCCCTTCCAACATTCCAGCTGATGCTGGACAAACAAGAGTGGCTTCTCCAGATTCACCAACATGGAGGGATCCAGCATCCCACTGCAACACTGACACCCAGTTAAATGTATTTACTGGGGATAAGCAACTATGTTAGAGGGCAGTGTAAAGTATTTGTCTACAGTCAGGTAATTTCACTTCAGCCTACATTTAGTGTAGCAGTGCAGCTCAGTATTACCAAAGAGCACATAAGGGACTACATCATCCTCAGGCTGAGGGCATTCATAACCATCTTTTACTGAAACACCTCTTACTCAAAACAGACAGTTGAGCAATTCCCATTTGGAAAGAGTGAGGAAAAAAAGGATGATGAAAGTCAAAGTAAATAACTGGCCTAAGCATTATGCTTTATAGTTTATTGTAGCATTTCGACAGCATACATGCATCTGGAAATGTATAGACAATTTACGAAGTGGCAAAACATGAAAAGGTTCATAAATAAAATACAAAAAAACCAAAGCATGGCTAGCCTGATGATTACAACTCCTGTTTAACTAATTAGAAGCATATGAAAGTTTCAAAGAAAATTAATTTGAAAATATCAAAGAGGCAAAAAAATGTTTAAAAATGGAGAAAATGCCTAAACAGGAATCCACACTATTATATATTACTATTGGACCATGGCTTAAACCTAGCTTCAAGTCCTCCTTTCCTATAGGGCTCCTCACATTACTTGGAAAAATTAGTTAGTAAGCCCATTTCCTTTAGAAGTCCGTGTAATAAGCTCTACATAATACCCAATGGTTCCAGTGTGCTTAAACTAGTGGGATTATTTAATCTTGATTTTTAGTGATTAGTGAACAAGCAGCTTTAGAAAAGTAAGCCTTGCTGGACAAACCCAAGTGCCATTTCAATAAATTTTTAATCTCTCACAACACCTAACAAATTTATTTCCTTTTAATCTGAAATCATGTTATATTTTATAAACACTGAAAAGAGATGATTTGGTTGACAGTAGAAAAGTAATTTTCCTTTACTTTGTTCGACATTTTCCTTTTTCATCCATGGCAGATGCAAGAATAAATACCTCTTAAAGAGTAGGTGTTCAAGGCAAATCTTACCTTTTACCTCTGGTCACAGCACACAAGGATACATTGCCTTTTTCTTTTAGCTGCAAAGGACTTCTTGCTACAAGGACATGGTAAGTACTGTTCACAGAAGGAATTATTATCAAAGGAATAATCACATAATGATTACAAAATGTGAACATGCAGGCTGGGGCTATCAACATTTGTCCTCGCTCTTAAACTTGTCTTTATTAATAATAAAATACATTATCTAAATTGATTCATAATAAAGACAATCTTCCCCACAGGATAAGAATCAAGACGGTTGGTTTCCTTCCCTTTATTCTGTTAGCACAAAAGAAACTCTCTTTCTCCACTGGGTTATTTACTAATTGTGAGCAATTAATCATTAGTCTGAGAGTTTATACTATGGGATTTTGAAATATTATAATTAGGAAAAACTGAGCATAACATTTAATTGTTTGGATATATTTTTCTGTACTTGCCAATGTCCTCTGTAGCTGTTTGGTTTTGAATTGGATGCAATTCAAAGAGAGGGGAGCACAGCAACTAATGCCAGGCTCAGGTCAGGTCCAATTTCTCTTTGAATATATTGGATAATCATATTTTGTTCCAAACCAAAAATATGTTTAAGCTGGAACAGAACCAGAATGACAGTCTTGGAGAGCTATTTCACAGCTTAAACACCCTATTCATCAATAACTGATGAAGAAACACTTAAAAAGGGGATTTTTGGCACCACATGAAGCGATTGAAATAGAGCGCAATGCACATTCATTGAATAAATTTACATTATGACATTAATCAACGTGGAGTATTTAGCATGTCCTTAAAAATACAGGACTCAAAAGAAAGAGCACAGATAAGGAAGAGAATCTCAGAAGGTTTGGAGGTTCAGATTAGATAAGCATCCTGAGACCCACTGCTTAACAGTAATTGGTCAGACCCAGAAAACCTGCACGAGTTGATCCCCTTACAAGTCATTCAACAACAGCATTTTTAGGATGTGATTAGAGTTGTGTTTTCTCTTCCAGTGGCTCAATAGCTTAAGATGGGCTGAGTAAGACACTGAAAGCCTACTTATGAGAGCAGCATTCCTGTTGCCCTGATGCTGCACCCACTTAGGATCAGGAGGCAGAGAAATTACACAAAACCCCTATTTTAGGAAGCTCAGCTCCCTGGCCAAAACATGGCACCTTGTCAGACAAGGGCATTAAGTTAGACAGATGAATGCATGAAGACGCTGTAACGTGATTTCAGTTTCACCAGATGGTGGTATTAAAATACTGGAAAAAGCACTAAAACAACATTTGAGCAATGTTTATTAATTGCCCCAATATGTTTCTTAAAATGCACTGGAGGTATCAGGAATATGAAATGCTCCATCTCTTGCTCCTTTAGTGAAAATAATTTTCCAAGATCTGCTGCATACAGCAAGAGCCATCAGGTTTTAAGGCAGCATGCCATATGACAATTCGAATTTAGAGGTCAGCTGGGGCAAAATCCCATGGACCCCAGGGAATACTTTCTCTGAGGGAGAGAAAATGCTTCCCGTCATGTTTTCAGGGGTATCTGTCCCTGATACTGTTTCTCCAACTGAAGTTCCTGTGCAGGCCTTTCCATTCACAGTTTGGTTTCCTCATGACTTACCCTTGGGACACACGCACTGACTTGCATGTTCCACGCTCTCCCTGCCTCCCTGAACAAATCCTCTTACACATTAACTGTTTATCTTGGCTTTTTTGTTACTGTTCTACCCAGTGTAGACATATATACATATTTTACATCTCATGTCATACACTATCTAGATATGACATGAAGGGTCTGTTTTAAAGTTATGCAAAAAAGCTGCTTCTTTCCTACTCTAGTGTTTTACACCCATGTAGGATTATAAACTTGAGTTACTCAAGACAAAAGTCAGGCTCTATTCTGTGAAAAAACTCCAGTCTGAAAGAAAGCCTTCCTGAGAACGAAAAGCAACAAAAATACTGAGAAAGACATGGAAAGCTACATCTACTTCCCAACTATTCTTTCTATGCCCTTTTCTATGCAAGAACAACCCAGCCCGCAGAAACCCCAAGAGAAAATGCATGCACAATAGTCAATGACTGCATCAGACACTGAGAGGGGAGACCCACCAAAATACTAAGCACAGCAATGAAGACTTCTTTCAAAAGCTGCAACAGTTTCAGCTACTGCGAGAACAGCAGAAGAGGAAGATCTTGCATGTCATGGCACAAGTCTTGACGATGTCTGAATCTCTCACACTGCTGACTGGAAGTCACTGAATGCCAGGGGACAGTACTTAATCTTTCAAGTCTAGGTCTTAATTGCTAAACCATGTGAGGCAGCAAACTTGGCAGTATCAGCACAATGCTCCACACCGATAAAACACCAGGAAGAGGAGACTCAGTTTATATGTGAAACAAAAAGGGGAAAAAAAAACAACCCAAGAGAAAACCTCCCAAAAGCCAAAAACTGATCACTGGGGAGGGCAGTCAGACAGAAGAGAAAATATTATGGTATCATTTCTACTTCCTATCACAAACATGTAGCTGTTCAGCAATTACTCAGCAACTGCCAGACAAAGGCAGGCTTTATGTTTTCTTGAAGAAAACACAGGGTAATTATGCCAAGTTGCCTGAGACACTAGTGTAGCTTGTAACGATTAGGCTCTATAATAATGAATCATCACAGAGGATAGCACTAATCAGCCATAACACCAAACATAAAAGCTATTATTCATGCAGCCCTTACACTTATTACTGTATCAATAGTTTGCCTACATAGTTTCCATACTATTATTAAAACCTGTGTGTGTATATACATATTTATTCACTCAGCCCACCAGGTCTTCTGACTGGATCTGGTTCAGTTAACTCATTTTATTTCACCTCACCAGTTCTTCCTCAGGAAAGAATACAGCCAAAGCCTACTAAAAATACAGGTCCTTACACTTCGAAAGCCCAAGATCTGTCAGAGGCAGGGAGACACGAAGGCATTTTTCAAAGGTCTAAGAGCTGGATTGGGCTCTAGTCTGGAAAGTACAAAGGCTGCATATATTATAAGATTGCTCTCATTACAGAGGGCACCATAAATCCTGAAGCACAGATAACTAGAGAATTACACTGAAGGGGAGGAATTCCTGCTAATGTACTCCTCTGAAGAGTGACTTTGTTTAAAGGGCAAAGCCACATTCCATCTTCTCCGAACCTCAACACCACAGTCAAAATTGCTCCCAGAGCAGGAAAAGAGTTCTATTTACTGCCCTCTCAAACTCCTCAAGAAGCTTGGAATTCAAGCTGGTTAGTTCTGACTTGCAAAAACGTCTGTAAGCATGGATAAAACACTTAAAGTCTTTTCACATTTATGCATCTTTTGATCCTGCAGCCTTGGGAGCCACAAGGAGCATGGGACAGGCCAGGATCTTAAGAGGCTACTGAGCAGCTGGCCATCACTCCAATCCCATCACCATTTTCACTATTGACCCCTTGGCCACAAAACCCAGATTCTGGATCAGATTTGCAGGCTGACATGCTATGCAACACTGTTTAAAGAGATGTAAGAGGCTGCAAGCCTGTAAACATCCAGTCATCAACATCTAGATAGACACTTTAAAATACAAACCCCACAATTTAAGGGTTTCTTTATTCTTTCTCCACCTGAACTCAGTGAAGTTTGTCATAGCTTGCTGTAAACACTCACTAATGGCTCCACAGAATAGAATGATAGAAGATAAGACTAAGAATAAAGCGTTAGTGTTTGCAGTTTTATATTAACCTCTTGAATGGCACTTTCTTAAACTGGGCTTGCTGCATAATCCTCTACCTTTGATCTAGACTTAACAACTGCTTGAAAACAAAGGATTCTGTTTTATGTTTTACAATGTGCAAGGCTGATTATAGTAGGCTATGAGCTGTTAGGTGTCTGTCCTCAGTTATATGCTCAAACATTTAAACATTAAGACAGATTTTTGAACTCTTCCATAAGTAGCTCGTGTTAATAAATCCAGATGAAAGCCCCAGCATTTTCTAGTACATGGGATGACTACACAGTGTCTGAGTCTGTATGAACTAATAAGACATACATTTCTGAAATAGTAACCATTATTCCATCACATTCCTGTATTTTAGTCTCCCTGTTCAATTACATGAGGGCTGATAGTGTCCTCTTTTGCATGCATTACTCTACTCACATGCCTCACAAACGCGATCTGCCACTTTCTAAGAAGGACTACACAGATCTTTTCACACCAACCAGCTCTAGGTCACTGTCAGGGCTAAAACATCCTGTCGCAACTCAGATGAGCTGTGTGCTTGCTCACAGCCTGAGCCAGCACTGCCTGCAGATGACAGCAGTGCCCAGCGAGTTACAGCTCTGTCCTACAGGACCCTGTCACCTACAGCAGCTCACAAGAGGGACAGCTGAAGGTGCTTCTTTGCTATATGGTACAGTGGAATAGTTTTTTTCTCCTGATCTACTGTTTCAGTGGCACTACAGTACTTCACCTGATGTAATCCAGTCCATCATTCTGAACAGCTAGTGTTTACAGCAGTGACATACTTTGGGCACAGGCATCCTTTACTTCATGTGCACATACTCCCACAGCACAGTAATGCTCCTGTGCTGAATCATGTTATTTTAGGTCCATGAAGATGAATTGGTTACCCTTCTTATGCCATTTCGCATGCACAATTTAACTCTGGGGGTTTTGCTTCACATGATGTAGAGTCTACATCGTTCTTGTTCTAGGACTTCTATTATTTAGTTCTTGCTCTACAATTTGTTTTAGAGTTTATCAAAACCAGGGGTTTTAAAATATTTTGTTGTGAGCAGTGTGAGTGTGCTAAACCTTTGTAACAACAAAATTCAAAGGCGGGTGATGGCTTAACCTTCCATTCTCTGAGTCAGGCTGTTGGATAGGCTCCCTTTGTAACCTAAGAAATGGTTTAGATTCAGTCCAAAGTGAGAAAAGCTCCAGTTTAGGGCATGAACAAGTACTGACTGTTTGAAAGAAGCAAAAATAAGAACTAACCTCAGTACCTCAGGCATCTCTTGGGTCTCTTTACTCCCAACTCTGGGCATTCAAAAGAACAAAATAGTCTGAAAAATCGAGTCAGTGATGTGTGCACGAGAGTTTTTTCTCTCGAATTCTGTCCCCCACATGCTAACAAATTCCTATTTTGATAAATTTAGCAAACAAAACATCATATTAAATATTATCTGGTAACAAGCATGGGACAGGATACTCAAGGGTAACTGTAACTTCTTTCTAAAGTGATAAGCAGACAGCTCAAAGATAGCACAGGGATAGGGGATCTATTATTTACACTTTTTATGACCCAAACTTTCTCCAAGAGGGCAATAAAGGTTAATCTCCCATTTTAGGTATCTTTTGCACAGCATCTATTTCTATTGGAAACATTGAGTTACCAGACAGCAATGAAGAGTTTCTCACACTCAGGCCATATTCTATTGCCTATATTCTTCCAGCAAGATTCCTGTGCCTCTCACTCCCCTTTCAGAGGGCTTTCCAAAGGCATAGGTTACTGAGATCACTACAGATGCATTGGGCTGCAAGAATAAAGTATAGTAGTGCAGATACATCAGCCATACAGATACATCCAGGAGCTGCTATGCAAAGCTGACACTGCAGCTTACCTTCACTGCAGCATTCCAGCTCCAGCTAATTTCTCCAGCCTATAGGGCCAAACCAGAATTTTTTTTTATACCTCTTGCATGTAAGGAATATCTCCCTCAGTAATCTAAGTCTCATCCATGATGTCTTCTTCCCTAATAGCTTGAAAGGGTTATTTTTGTCTGCTACCCCATCCAATTAAACTAATAAGGCAATAGGTTAGGAATGATTTGCCAAACTATATACAACTGCTCTACTTCTTGGTCACTTTTTCTTACCGCTGATTGTTGCTGCTTCTCAGAGGAGGAAAAGGACCCACTGTTAGGAAACCATACCCTCTGCCTTGCAGAAGAAACACACCCAAGGAACTCAGACCAAAAAAGTGTGAAGACACAGGTCCAAGGTACCACAGCAGCCCAGTGCAGCCCAATCACAGCCACCCAAGGCTAATAATAGCCAAAGTATCTGCAAACAGATCAGCTGCATTCACTGGGAGAGATGTAGGTGTACACCAGCAGGGAGATGATATGAAGCAGCTTTACAGTGCTGTGAAGAGACATTAGAGGAACAGTGATCTCATGAGGTGGAGATGGGGAAGGAGAGACCCTCTGTGTGTGGTTAAAAGCAAAACTTGTTGAACGTAACTTCGTAGAATTGGAAACAGCTTATTTCAGTACTGTGTTACACAGACTACATCTGCCACAACTGAGGAAGGTTTTGGCCAGAGGGACTGCCAGCAGTCCAGTGGCAGATGGACATGATGTCTGGGGTGACAAGTAGCAAAGCATCAAATTTTGTAGTGGGGAACCTGAGAGGGATGCTGATGCAAACTATAAGGATTGCAGAATTAAGTGGACAAAGTCTTCCTTCTTGTGATGGTATAAAAGCCCTAAGAAGAGAAGTTCTGTGCAGTAGAGCTAAAAATCAAGTGAGAAATCTTTATATTGCAGGTGTACTGGAATAGTGCTAGGACCCAGAGCTAAGACTACGTGGGCATGTACTTTAACTCACTTGTTCCTCCTTCTCCTACCCGTGCACCTGCAATTTGATGTCACACATTATCAAAAATCAGGAAAGACTTACAAATCTCAGTTTTGACATCTTAACTGTTCAGCTAAGTAGATATGGAGGGGGCTTAGTGACATTAACATAAGAAGGAAAAGCTCCTGTTCGTAGGATGCACCGGGTAGCAGATGACAATATCTCTGTCACTGAACAGGGTTTCACCAAGTAGTGTTTATCATTTGGCAGTATATTCAAAATACACCAGGCAGGATGAACTAAGGGAAGCAGGTTTTCTGTTTGGTGGATTTGTGCAAGGTCTCACAAGTAATAATATTGAACTAAGTGTTTTGTTTCTGCCCACATCTCTGGAACCAGTCAGAAGAGCAACTGGGAAAGAAGCCACCACTTTGGAAAACAAAGAAGCTCCAAGTACACTGTGGCCACATAAAAATCCTAGTGCATGAGTACTATTAAGGTGTGCGGATTAGACATCAAAAAGACATTGTAATGAAGTGGGGTGTGAGACTTACTGTAAGCAAGTGCACATGGAAGACCGAGGGTGTGAGGCCCTTCAGCATAGCGTAGCCTCAGTAAATAGTCCTCATGGGAGGGCAGCTAAAGGCCAAGGGAGAAGTTTTCATATTCAGACTGTGATATCAGTGAAAATTTAATGCCAACAGAAAATAATTGTTCATATCTCCAGATAAAAACTTCTTTGTGTCCCACCCCCCAAACAACACGAAAGCGATCAAATAGAAATAAGCTGTCAAAACTACACCCACAGAGATGATTTCAAGGACAAGCTGCATCTAGAATACTCATGCACTCTCAGCAAGGAAAAAAAATGACACAGTTTATATGCACACACACGCTAATTACAGCTGAACATAGGCTAAACTTCCTTTGGTATGACGTGGGGGAGTTCAGCAGAGATCCCTCCCCTCACAGGCAATTCACCAGCCCCTAATTAACAAGCCTCTACCCAGGATAAGCCTGATGAAGTTCTGAAATGGTGCAGCATTTTTCTGAGCCAGGATAAGTGGTGGGTTCCACAGAAGAGCACAGAAAGCTATGTAGGGGCTTTTTCCGGAGGAGAATCTAGGAGTTAAGAAAGAACAGAAGAGGGATGGGGAATTTGCTGCAAAGAGAAACCTGCCAAGCAAATCTCCAGGCATTATGGCAAACCAGTGACATTAATTTGGTTCATCTGTTCTTCCCCTACATTTCCAGCAACAGAGGTCTGGAAGTGGTGAGGCTCACAGCAGCCCTGGTATTTGCAGAGCAGAATTTTTCTTTCAGCATAACTTAGATATTTTCAGACTAGAACAACCTGCCAATATTTCCTTGGGACAGAGGCAAGAATATCCTAACACAAATTCTATTCCTTTACACAAAGCTATTCGAGTCAGAATTATGCCTAAAGGATGAGTAACAAAAATAAGCAGTTTTAGTGAGAAATAGTCAAGGCTTTTTTTTTTTTTTTAATTTATACCAACATTCACATGACCCAGAGCAACATGAAAACACTAAAGATTGTCACATGCATGGCACACCTGCTCTTCTTTTGTGGGCTTAGTATCAGCTCCTGCTTTCTCTCGCACCTCAGTGCCAGCTCAGAGCACATGCACCAGCGAGAACTGCTGCCCCGAGGAGGGGGGTAACTAGGTCAGCCCTGGGGGCAGGGGTGCAGGGTGTCCTGCCGCAGGGACCCCTCCCTAGCTCTTACTGTTTCACCAGGTCCTGCCCATCTGCAAGTGCTAGGCTTCCCCAGAGGAGACGCAGGCACAGGCACGGCTGCGAATTAGCTTTAAACACAAACAGAATGCATCGCTGCTTGCAGTAAGCAAGCACTGTCACCGCAGCGGAAGGGCTCTGTTAAGCATGCTGATACTGCACCAGCTCCAGAGCAAAAAGCAGCAGCAAACAATACACGCTGCTCACCAAAACAGCACTCCTTTGAGAGAGGTTGGGTTGGTGTTTTTTTTTCCCAAGAATAGATTTGTTCTACATGTCAGAAAAGTCACAAGGCCTTTTCTCATCACATTGCTTCCTCAGGTACAGGTTGTATATCATGTTAGAAGACCTGTATTTGTTAACAATACAGAAACTGCCTCATGGACCACAGACTGTCTCATATATGCTTTCAAGTGCCACTTATTTAAATAGCATTACTTCCTAGAAAGAAAACAGTGATCAAGGAGCATAATATATCATTTTTGCCCTGGGGAGTATGCAAACTTATTTACTGTACACCAGAATTGCAGAAATGTTTACTAAACCTTTATAGCCTCATGTATAAAAGTGCAAAATACAGTTCTGCTTGGAAAGAACAGCCCCAGAGAAAGCGTACCATTGAGCTCATTATTTTCTCTCTCTTTTTCTCCATTTAGGAAAACAGTCATGGAACAAGTGATTGAGGTACAGGGTTTTTTTCCACTTGTAAAATTACAATAGGATCTTCCCTTCCCACCCTTAAAATACAATCACTAAGAACGTGATGTACTAACACAGGTTTTTTTAAAAGAGATTGTCCTCCTTAAACTCTGTATACACTATCATGAACAAAGTCAGCAACAAATTCTTTGTGAAAGAGGTTTTTGCTATCATAGGTCAGCTATGAGAACATAAAGGCATAATGCACACACCTGGATTTGGTTCATCAGCCCATCTCCAAGACAGATGGAAGGGCTGCAGAAGAGGAGCGCTCCATAACACTGATGCTCATCAGCTCTCATGCATCTCATGAGCTTCTTTCTAGGGAACAGGCACAGCAGAAGAAAACAAAAAATGCACAGCACATGAGGGAAGTAATTTAGGACTTGCAGAAGGCAAAAGCAGCAGGGTAAGTACCGTCTTGCAGCCACTAGCTACCAGTGCAGCCTGGGGAGCTTGCTCAAGCAGTATCTAAGGAAACTGCTATTTTCTGTGGTAGCTCCAGTCTGAGCTCAATTCAAGTACACTTGAATACAGAACACTCTACACTAGTCCACCCCTCAGGTTGCAAAAAAGCATTTAAATGTCAAGGAGCAAGTCTGTGAAGAGTGAACCTCTTTCTGGTGATGGGACTTGGGCTCTTCTCCAGCAAAAGAGTATGAGCTCCCAACCTGAAATAGCCACCAAGCATCAAGGAACTCTGGAAGTCCCCAGAGGCCAGAGCCCCCCTGGATTTTCTCCAGCCTTCACCAGAAGTGAGCTTTCGCTTCTATAAAATATGGCAACAGTTTTCATTCACACCATCAAATTCTTCTTAAATAATCTCATCATTTGCCTGTTCAGATATTTGTATAAATATATATCCCCTGTAAACCAGGGATCAAGGAGCATTCCGAATGCAGATACAAACTTGTGGCATACCAGCAACCAAAGACCTCCAAAACTGCATCAGAATCACCTTAGTCTTTTTTCACACAATCACTTCTAAAGATGTGCTCAGAAAAGTGCAAAGTAAGTTGCAACCCAAGCTGACATCACCTCATCCCCACAGGGTGTTGAAAGTATCATTAGAGCACATCTCCATGAACAAACTCGAAGGTTTCCCTACAGAATAGGGCTGCTCACAAAGTCCATCTTCCACTTACAACACTGCAATATCATCCACTTCCATACCCAACTCAACACATTACAAATCAGTCCCAGGGTACTTAACTCCACTGTCTGGAGAAATGCCTCAGGTTGAGACCTATGGAAAACACACCAACTTATAGAATTTAATATACTAACTGGGTTGTTGGTATACCAGTGGCAAGACAGAACAGATGCAACTTTGAGCTTCATCTTAAATTATATCCAGCATTGATTAGGTATTCAATCCCCTTATTGAAATGTAGTCTGAATGAACTTAAAGCAGTAATGCACACTGAATGTATTCCTAGTGAGAAAACACTGGCTGAGACTAGACTGATTGCAAAGCCTCAGCGGGTCAGCTCTAATGAAGCAGTTCAGTCATCATATTCTCTATTTTTGACCTATACACCCTATGTATTTTAGAGCATATTAAACTCTGGTGAGGCATTTTAATTGAGAAAATTAATCTGTTCTTACAGCATTAGGAAGGTTGAATGCTTTGCAACAGTTCAGTTTGCCCTGCAATAATATTCTAATCAATTTTTTCTTATCTCAGCTCTGCATAAGGTTTGTACCCCTAATAGCATTCAGTTTACTAACACATCAGTAGTACTTCTTTCCCCTCCCCCACCAGCCAAGGAAATACCTTAATTTCCAGGATGATACATTCTCCCCTCAGTGTTATATACTGTTTTCCCCTTGTCTCATTCTCCAAATACACCTCGTTCACACAGGTAAATATTTGAAGGCCCTAAAATTTCATCTGTCTGATCTAAGATGTTGATTTTCCTGTTTGAACTTTTTTGAACTAAAAGTATTTCTTTTATTATCAATGCATTAAGACCTCTGCAATAGGCTTCCTTAAGACCTAAAAAGAAGGAAGGTTAGTGCCTGTGCAAGGGAAAAAAAATCAGTGTATTTCCTTTGATAAAACTGTGTTAGTTAACAACAGCCAGGATCCAGTCCCAACTGGGTTGTCTCTAATGTAGATAAAAGTAGCACTGAACTCTGAGGCATGAGCCAGCACGAAAGATATTTCAAAAATCCGACGGCTTATGTTCCCCTAAAGTTAAATTCAGGTTGAAGACACCCACCATGCTTTGAAGAGCTTTCTTTTTTCAACCATAGTAAGCAACTAACTTGCCTGAAAAAACCTCACATGGAATAGTCCAATAGATACAATTCTGTTTTGCAAAGATATCAAGGCTCAGTAATTACAGGCTCTTACTTGGAGGCATACAGCGTGCACGGCGCAGACGCGAACACAGCTCTGAGCAGTCATTTGATGCCAGGAAAGGAAAAAAAAGAACGTGTCAAACTAAACATCATAATCCTGTGGCATCTGTTCATAAAGTGAAATGCTCCTGAGAACTGATTGAAGTTTTTGTTACACTACAAGATAAGATCTCAGCGGATAAGGCTCCTGCAAACATTCAAGATGATCTTATGGCTGTGCTGAATCACATAATGGGTTGATGCACTGCCTTTCATTAATGAGTTGGTGCCTCTTTCTGTAACTATCCCACTTGATTTTTATTTTAGGCTGTGTGGGAAACATCCTTTTGCACTCCAGAATGTTTCAACACTGTCCTTCACCAGAAATTAGGATGATGTTTAGTTACTTGCTCTGTAAACAGTGACTCAGCTGGTTTTCTTGCCGGGGGGGTAAATGGAGAAAGAACAATATTACTGAGTATTTCCTCAGCTAGCTGTTATTCCAGTCATCTTATAACTTAAAACTAGAACAAATTAAAAAGCACGTGTCCTACTCAAAGACTACCACACACAGTCTTATGCACAGAGTGAGTGTAAGCCAAGCCCCTCATCCCCAAACTCCTCTGATTGAGGACAAAGGCCAGGTGCAGCACCACATCCAGGCATCACCTCTACTGCAGCTCCCATCGTCATCATCACTGCAGCTTCAATGAAAACTCAAATTGCTTTGGCTCAGATGTAATAACACACACCTAACCTCATCTTTGCAAGGCAATGTATACAAGAGTTCAGTACAAGACTACAGGAAAGTACTTTTTACCTTTTGTAGAGAACCAAAATGGGATTCAAGACAATGAAAGATTCAGTCTTTCATCTCTTCACTGTCTTCAGCTTTGTGAGCAACAGTCTAGGTCAGATGAAATAAAGGCTACTGCTAAAGGACTACGGATTAGTTATCAAAAAACATCACCTGAATATATACCATGCCTGTTAGGTTTGCCAAAAGGCTAATTCTTTGTATCTTCTATTTGCTTGGGGAAGTATTTCTAATAACTATACAACTAAAGGCGGGGAGTTCAGCATGGTTTATTGTACTTAAATTCCCGTCCTTCATTGCATTCTAAAATCTCTTACATTATCCAGTATAATTATATAGCTCAGAAGACAAGCAAGCCACCTTTCATTAAATTTTAATCAGTATAGGTGCAACATATTAGCCAGAATTCATACAATCCTGACGACAATTTAGGGGATTCTATTTTTCTTTTTGCCTTCTATTTCCTTGATAGTTTCGTGTCTCCATGGATTTTCTTTTCCCTTTTTCCTTCTTGAGGTGGTGCTGAACTATGCTATTTATGTAATTTTGGCCATTGACTTCAATGATAATAAGGCTAGAACCAATAATGCACGTTATCATAAAAGCAGCTCGCAAACTAACTAGTAATTCTTACCACACTGCTGTGAAGGTGCAATTAGTGATGCCATTATCCTCACTTTATGCTGCAGAAAGACACAGAGGCTGAGTGACTGCCGAGGGCCTCAGCGAGAAGCAATGTTTGTACAAGAAAATAGACTAAGAAAGAAGCTCTTGGCTGAAAGGGCAAAAAGCGCTTTTCATTATTCTGAAAGGAAGAGGAAAAGCACACTTAGCTAAGAACACCCTTGTCAGATGTTTAGATGGAAAATTAAGCAGCAATAACGTCTTTAATTACCTTAGCTATATCTAACTTTAGCATACCAAAAAGCATCTGTGCTTATTTGGCTAAAAATGAGAACGTACAGAGAACAATATACACTGCATCTACATGCATTCACACTTCATCTGCTGAGAACTCAAAGGAGATACATCTAAACACCAAGTTCTGCTAGGTTTTGAACATGTTGGAAACTCATACAGCACTGGAGCCCTGTCACACACTCACATTTAGATCCATTCTTGGCTATGAGTCCCCATGAAAAAAAAACAGAGATATGCATAGCCATAAGCATTGTGCCCTGCAGATCATGGGAAGAGAGAAGTTTGTACCATTACCATCTATCATTCCTGTGAATACATTGTTGAAAAATCTTATTGCTGTAACTAGGCTAATATTTCTCTCTGCTGTCAGTAAGCATCCAAACAGAACTTTCCTCCTGGTGTACATTCTGAGTTAAAATACCAGATCAGTTACATTTAATCCAAGCTGCAGGACTAGGCACCACCTGAAAAAGAGGTGTTATAGCAGCATGGAGAGTTTATTCCAGAAATTCTCCAGTAAATTAGCGTAGACAAAAAGCCACTAAAATTAGCACCAGAGACGGCTCATTTGATAGGCCACGTATCAAGGTAAGTAAGAGACTGAAAGTTACACATATACACCTCAGCGTGTAAAACCTGAGGAGAAACTATTTTGTCTGAGCATAAAGAAATTTGGTTTCTGCAAGTTGCTAAGTTTTGTGATCATCCATAGGAAAGAGATCATAGATCAATTTCAGAACCCTTTGGATTTTAACTGAAAAAACCCACAAACTTTGCAGTTCTCTTCATTGTCAGGTTCTCTCTAAACAGGTTTCTTTGGCCCTCCAGTAAATTGAATCATGCAACATCCTCCCCCAAAGCATGGCCATCCCATAGCCAGTAATAGCTCCCCCCACAAGCTCCTGTGGGAGCAGTTATGAGATAAGCTGCCATTTGACCAAGACTGAAATACCAGTGTCTGGCAACACCCAATCAACAGAGCTACCTGCTCCACAGCAAGTTAATAACCTCTCTGCAAAAAAGCTGAAGTACTACTGCCACGTACTCAGCTGAAGAAAACAGTAGAGGAGCAGAAAGGGGAGTGTACACTGAAGTCTTCTGCAAGGCAGAAGCAGATTTGTTCCTGCAGCCCCACAGGGGGAAGAGGAGATTCTCCAGCAAGTTAACCACTTGCACACATCTAAACTACACTGCTGCTGAGCTGCAGGATTTAGGGGCCTCTCTCCAAAAAAAGAAAAAGATTAGCACATGTGTAAGTCAACCATACAATTAATTTGACTCCATCCAGATCTCTGGTATGAGCTTCCATATTTAGTGAAACACAAGCAGCATCCAAAACAAAGTTGGCCAGTAAGAAGTTGACTTGCAGTGTTTTTCATAAGAATGTCACTATGCAAATAATGTGTAGAAAGCCCGTTCTTGATACTGCATGCAACACAGGCCTTCTTTCTCAGAAGAAAAGCATCTTGCCTTAGCCTGGGGATTAACTCAGCAGAGAGAGAAAAGAAAAACAGTATTAGCATATCAATTAATAGGTATTATAATAATGCCTATATTATAGATAACTCCTGTCAAATCAGCACAGGTTTTCCTTGGTCTTTTGCAACCAGCAGGCCAGCTGTCCCCTCCACTCCTTCCCAGACACATTTCCTTACCAAAAAGCCCAAAGCACTACCTAGAATGGGAACTGCCCTGGGCTGATGGGCAGAACTGCCCTCTCGTGGTCTGCTGGCAGGCCCCAAGTCCCAGGCATCGCCCAGGACAATTGCACCAGCATTACCACCTTGCTGGCTTTGAAAAACAGGCCCCGAGCTTTAACTGTACTCCTGGATTTTGTGGCACTGTGCAGTTAGAGTGCTCCTGAGGAAGTTATGCGAAACAGCTGTCTTTAGGCTGGGTCGCCTGGCTGCTGGGCACATTGTCTCCTTGCTCTTTTTGATAATCATACCAATACTGCTTGGCACTTGGGTTGGTCTGCCTCATGCAGACTCACACTGAGATCGCATTCATTGCTGTTCTCTGGGAGGCTGAAGTCTACACCTCCAGAGCGGCTGTGCAGACCACCCGCTTGCCAGCAGTGGAAACCTTGGAAAGCAGAGTAATTTATCACCTGTTCCTCTGAGGAGGAGAACACTTTGACCCAAGATATGAAGCAGCAACTACTGAAGTGCACTTACAAAACCGTGGAAAGGAACTCTACTGTTATCACGAGCAGTGGTATTCTCCAAACTGGGTGCGTGTGAAGCATCATTCAAATAGCACACACGCCAAGCACAGGCAAACAGAGGCAGACACACAGTACATTCACAGAAACACCTAATGCCATTCTTGCAGAAAAAGAATTCTAGTGAGGGAAAGGAGGCTTTAATGTCTGGAGATGACTGGGCTTCCCAGGAACACTCTGCCTTCAGCGAAATAATAGCTCTGTTGGCACCTTCATATCCTGGGCATGCTAGAGCTAGGCAGGTCTTGCCAGGTGCTGCATCCTCTATATTTTTACAATGCTTTAGAGTTTGCTGCCATTATTACGATATCAGCAAGTATTTCTCGGTACCACTGAGGTCGTAAAATGCCAGGCAACACAATTCACACCTAGTTCCCACTTTACGGTCGCAGATTTGTTTTTAAGACAGCAGCACAGATATCAAGAAAGGGAAATTCCCATTCCTCTGCAAGTCAATGGTAAAACTGTCATGTACCTCAAGGTCTGGAAGGTAGCCTGAAGCATGAGAAATACATCAGCAGCTTAGGAACTTGAGTGCTCCAGGCAAGATGTATCACTTCTCATTGAAGCCAGGACTAGCAAGCTGGACTGAATTATATAATGATGGGAAGAGAAAACACTTTCTGGAGAAATCTCAAACTTGAAACAGCCAGAAGAGTGCTCAATTCATATACTTTGCTTCTCCAGGGCAAGAGCCATCCCATTAGAGATTAATTTCCTTTTCCCGCACTGCCCAGCAGTCAAGGAACAAGCTGGAAGGCAAGACGCATAGCATTAGGTTTCTCCAGCTTGCTCCTGCAGTTTTAGGTGTGGTGGCAGCTTTCCAATGCTGGCAAAAGCAACAGTGGAAGTAATCAAACCTAATTGTTTCTTTATGCAAGATACCTATTGTTTAGGATGCTTCTCCTAGCCTGAGCAACAGATTACAGCAATCTTCAGGCTTACCATAAAGCAAGCTGCTTTTTTTAAAGAAAGAACAACCACCAAAACAACTCCCAAATCAAAACCCCAAGTGCACTAAAATTACAAAGCTACCACATGAAACCACCTTCCACTCAGCAGCCAAGAAAACTTGGTCAAGACGGTGGGACTAGTTAAACCATGCTTGTCATGGCTTGGCATGTTGCTGTGTAGTTGGTGGTTTGACAAGGGTCCAGAAAGGCTGCCTGATCACCAGTCCTGGACACAGCCACACAGTAAGATGTCTCCACATCTGGCAGTGTTTACTACTGCTCCTGCCTCTGGCAAGGGAGTCAGGAATGGGGACTGGCATGCCGCCAGCACTGAAGCTGGTCTGAGGTGTGAAGGGGGCATGGCTTTCCATCTTCTTCACAGTCATCAGCTCCAGCCGAGAGCTGCTCTGGAACAGCTTTACTTGCTGGCTTATCCCAACTCTGTAATAACTGTAGTTGACATCAGAGATTCATTTAGACACTTCATTTTGTTATCAGTGTTATATTGCTTCTATGAGTACATCACTCACACCAGCCAAAGCCAGCAAACTCAAATCCAAAGTTATTCAGAAAGGAAAAAAACCCCACAAACCAAAACATCAACCCAGAATGTTAGTTTCTTGAAAGCTTTGTAAGCAAGTCAGAGAAGTGTATAGGTCTATCAGCTCAGCAGTCATCTTTCCGTACTGTCCCAGGGTGGAAGCATCTTGACCTAGATGATCCTGCCCGTCTTCCTATCTATTTAGGCAGAAGGAAAAAAAAGCACTCATCACAACGAGGCAACTGAAGAATTTGTGTGATTTTAAACACTTGCCCCAACAGGAAGCTTTCTGAAAAAAAAAAAAATATGGATTTTGTGGGGAAAAATTATGTTTGGACAAGGGGTCTAATGGTGGATAACTTCTAGCTAGCTTAAAGTCAAAAGCTCTAGAGAAATAGTGTTGAGTGACACACTACCCAGGGATCGCACAGTCAGAGAAACTGATTATTTATAGTAGTTGAGAAAGGGGAAGAGAAAATGGCAGCAAGAACTACTTGGCATAGATGGGATTTTAGCACTCAGACTTCCCACTTTCCTACATCTGGGCTGATCTTTCTCCAGGACGAGACCAACATTATTTCTGACCTGCTCTCAGAGTTTTCTGGGGCAGTATCCCCAAGTTAGCAGGGTGCACAGGAAAATAATTTTTAAGCAATGGTCTCTACAAGGTTTGCAAATTAATTTGCTCAGACCCTGCCTGTCAAGTCCAAAGGCCCTAAGATTAAGTGTTTTCCTTTTTTCCAAAGGTAGCCTTCACAGACACTGCAAGTGCATTTTGTAGGTTTTATTTCTGACAAGCTCACTACTTGTTTCCTCTGCTCCAAGTACTCAGGCCAAACCCTGTCCTCATTTACAACCAAACCGTCCCACTGGTTTCAGAGGGGGCAAAGCCCCAATCAGAACTGTCTACTCCTGTACCTCCTGAGTGTGAAAGGCATGATCTCATCAGGGCATTAAAGCTCTGCCATAGGGTGAGTAGTCACATAGGAACAGTCCATACGTGTCAAACGGAGCCAGCACGCATGGACTGAACCACATGCTACCGGAGCTGCTACGCAAAACAACGCTCCATTCCTACTGGCAACGGAGGCAAGTGGGACAAAGAGCCTACAACAGTGTTAAGACAAGTGCCATTTGATAATTTTTTGCTGATGAGATAATTTTTTTGTTCCCAAGAAGTACTAGGCAGACTCAGTTTGGCCAGAAAATAGCTGTCATGACACCAGCAGAGGAGATTTAGCACATACCAGGTTTAACCTATGCCCTTTGCCATTCAGACCCCAATTCTTCAGTCTTGACCTACCCCTCAGCCTGGATGGTGAAAACTAGATGTGGAAATGCATACTTAGAAAGTAAAGCATAAATACTGTGTCCCATTTCATGCTCCACATCTCAAGCTTCCAATTAGTAACAATTCCACATGGCTAAAGGGCTTCTCCAAGGAATTTTGCAGATTACAAGGAAATGTAATACAGAACAGTAGACCAGTTATCAAGACTGTATATTAAATAACTAATTCTACACACTCCGCTAGTTCTCATGGCTCTCTTGTCCACGCAAAGGATTTTCTTTGCCTGGGAGATCAAAGTAACCTCTAGCATTTAGCAAAAAGGTGTAAGGCAGCTCAAGACAGAAACAATCTCCTAGTCATGTGATCTGAAGCCATAAAACAGCGTGAAGGTTGTGCAGAGACAAACACAGCCTCAGAGAATAATCTAACAGCAGTAACATATACTACAGCGAACAAGCATAATTTGAAACCATTTAGCATTATGACACTTTGGGTAAGTGTATTGTGCAAACACCTATAATATCACAGAATATTGCTTTAAATGGGAGAAGGAAAGAAGTAAATAAAGCTATCGTGTTTTGCACACATACCCAATGAGACATAACCCCAGAAGCTTAGCAGAAGTAGATTGTTCAGCTTTATTATTTTCAAGCAATTTCAGACTGAGCTTTGTGCTCAAGAGGTCCATCCCATTCTTCCCTTTCTGTCCACAGAGCCGCTTGGCAGCTCTCAAATTCTGTTTCCAATTGGTTGGTGTTATGTTGAACATAGCAATCTAAGTTCTTTTGGTCTCCAAGAAAATCCATGTTTCTAAATTGAATAGTGCAGAAACAATATACATGTGCTGCAAGACTGAAAGTGAGAACTGAGTACTACCTTTCCAAATGAGCACTCTGACTTTCTACCTCTTTGGTAAATACAAAGTTGAAAGAGTTAAAAAGCCTTTTACAGTCCACAAATAGGTTACTAGTGACCAGAAACTCAAGAGTTGTCTGTAAAACTTAACAGTGTATTGCAGAACTGAGTTCAACCTACTTAGATTTTATTTAAATTTGACAGAGAATGCTGCACTATTAATTACATACAACTCAGTTCATATACGTATTGCAGAACATGCTGAAAACCTCCTGCCAGCTGCTACAGGGATCCAAAGTAAAGCCAGACCAAGGAGCAGTGGTGCCTGCATCGGAACAAGAGCTTCGGTACATCTCCACTCAAGGATGCAGAGACTGAGCAAGAGAGAATTTCACACAGGTAGCAGTACTTTGCAAAGCATGCAGAAAGGACAAGTCCTTTCCGTTGCTTATTCATATTTTTGGAAGCATTTTCTAATGACTTGTGAAGATGAGAAGTTCAATTTTATATAGAGCAAGTCCCAACTGTAAACAAACAAACAGTGCTTTTACTTTCTGTTCCTGCAGCTGCTTCATCTTGTAACTTTTCAAAACACATGGCTTCAGAAAAAGGAAATATTTTCTACTTTTTCAGTTTCCCCCAAACACTTGAACTTGAAATATAGTTCAACTGCCAAAAATTTAAATACAATCACACCCATTTAAAAACTGAGCAGTAAGCAGTGTTTGTTAGGCCTTATTTAAGCATTTTCACAAGTAAACGTTCCTGCCAGGAAGGATCAAACTTAATTCTTCTCCACAGACAAAAAGCGAATACAATATTCAGAGGCAAACAAGTCAGTCCTTGCGAAAAAAGAAAGTTATACAGAGCAATAACACAAAATAACCCTTTCAAGGGAGGGTTGCAATTTGTCACCTGATTAGTCTTTCAAAAATAAATGTTAGAGAAAAATTAAGTCATATAACAACTGAATCAAAACCAATATTTAGATAAAGAAAAGCCTTCAGGTTTGGCTTGGCCAAGCCCTTAAATGAGGTAAAGCTGCTAAACTAAGCATAGCTAATTTTTCTTTCAGATGATGCTGAATCAGATCTGTTGTCAACTGTATTTCAGTCAGCCAAGAGCTAAGTTGCATTTATTCCATCCTAAGGGAACATAGGACTTGACTACTTTTCCTTCTGCATATCACTGGTCCTGTGCCACTCGTCTCATAAAACCCTGATTGTCTCACAGCAACACTGACCAATATAATTTTCCTCCAAAAAAAGGAAAGAGTGTATGAATGGGAAGCTGCAGAGAGGACTCGGCCTTGAGCTGGGGTCAGAGCGCACAGGTTTTCATGCCCGTGCAGCGGATGGGAAGGTCTCCACAGCTCTGTGCAGGTTCATTCATGCTCTCAGCCAGACTATGGATGCACATGAAAGCTTTGGTTGCTGTACCCATAAGGATCAGTACAGAGGGTCCTTATACCTAATCCTGTATGCCAGCCAGAGTTTAGCAGAGTTATTCATTGTAACCATTAAAGCTACATAAATGCTCTGGAGTATTTGCATTGCCACATGCAGCTGCTTTTGACTACATTTTTAAGCAGCAGGCTAAGTGATTTCCTGGCATATCAGATTTTGGGATGGCAGCTCCCCATCACCAACTTTTCAGCTTCCATTGGAAAGCTCTTATTTCTCTCCACAAGCAGAACATCCAGCAAGGCAAACAGGACACCTAGGACCTTGTGTGCAACCTTGGGGTAAATACCAGTGGGTATTTTTATCACTCTTGGCATCACATTTGGTTAACAAGAACTCCTATAACAAGCTGACGCTGCTGCTTTAATCCAACAGCCTCCTCAAAGTGGCATGCAGATAAACACTAGCAGTGACTGAGACTGAGATCAGAAACAGCCTTCCTAGTACAACTTTCTGTGATTTCCTTCCTCAGCTTCCATCTTTCTTCCATCCCACTTGGTTTTCATGGCTTTTCCCACTTGCACCAGCAGGAAGCCCTGCAAACACCACAGACACTCAAGCAGCCCTCGGCGCTGACCTTTCTGCAGTGTCACGTACCAGGCAGCCAGGCTGCGGATTTGTCATTCTGCCACACGGCACCAGGAACCTCTGTGGAGGCTGAAACTGAAAATCCTATTCAGACTTAAAGGCATTTAAGATATGGAAGAACCAGTACAGAGCTTTCGCTTTTTATTTGGCCTGACTTTTCCACCCCCAAGTCCTCAGACAAATTCTGATGGCAATGACCTATTTCATTAGCTACTTTTACCTTGCACTTGCCTGTGTCACTCTTCTCCACAGGCTCACAAATTGCTCTGCGATTCCCTTTTTCTCCTGATAGTTAGACAGTAGCAGATTGTCCACACATCTCCTCAACAAGGCAGGAAATTCTGTAGTTTGACAGAAAGGCAGGGGTACCCACACCAAACACCTTCCCATTTTAAGCTTCTTTCATCTCTACAGATGGTCTGTGCTTTTCCCTACTATTTTAGCAGGTCTGACCCATCAAGTTTCTCAATGCAGTGCACGGTCACAGCTTTGCCAGTTAAAAGTAATCCTCACAACTCACCTGTAACATGGTGAAAACGTTATTCATGCTCCTGTTAGTTACACTCAGAAAAACAGATACTCTGACAGTGCCAAGCAAACCCGCTAAGAACAAAGCCCAATTACTGCAGCAGGACAACATGTCCAGAACCGGAGCACGAGGCTGATTACCGGCCAGATAACAACTAGCAAGT
This sequence comes from Zapornia atra, assembly GCA_013400835.1. Classification (NCBI taxonomy): domain Eukaryota; kingdom Metazoa; phylum Chordata; class Aves; order Gruiformes; family Rallidae; genus Zapornia; species Zapornia atra. The sequence goes on from VZTU01013285.1 coordinate 311,222, forward strand.
AGAATGCCTGTAGTTTATTACATGCCTAATGAAGGTCTCAAACACCTGCAGCATTTTATAGGCAATATTAAAAGGGGCAAAGATGGCATTTAAAAAATACACCGTAAACTCACAGCATACAAATTTGTTGGTTTAGAATGTGGATAAACAATAGAACAATAATCTCTATCATAGAAGTCTTACCTGGTTATTCAGAATGATACATAAAATGGAAATTAGTAATTATGTCCCAAACAATTAAGTAGACCTGTATAGTGGGACAAGGCTGAGCCTTGGAAAAGAAAGTGAGTAAAGACTCTGGAGCAGCAGCTGTGGCCAACAGGCAAGCATCTCCTCAATCCACAGGGAGACAGAGACCTTGGAGAAGCCACCCAATATTAGAAGTACAGCTGTTTTGATATTTCAGCAGGAATGATTTGGGCACAAACATAGTACAGAGACTAGCAAGACTAACACAGACCAAAGCCAAGTTGTGTACATCATGCAAAACTAGGAACCACAAAGAGCAGCTGTAGCACCACTTACTGATGTTAGTAATATCACCCAGCTTAATAAATATCCTAAGGGTTATAAAGTCTGCAGCTGTCATAACTTCCAGCCTGCAGCAGTGTTTCTCTACTTAACAGTGACAATTGTGTTTATTTCTTCCTGCTTGCTCAGCAAACAACTAGCAGTGGTGGAGCAATAGTCATCACAACAAACCCTACAAAAGGCCTCATGATAAGCAGCAACAGGTAAGGCCTCCAGCAAAACGGACCTGAACGTAGTGGTGTTCTTTAGCTACCCATCCAGCTTGCTCCTATGAGGTCTGTTGAAAAACATGTGTCGCAGAAAAAACAAGCTGTGTTTTTTCCCCAAAACAAGGCAGAGTGCACTGTAAGCAAAAGCACCAGAGGAGGACACAAGTATCCTTGCTTTTCCCTAGTTTTCTTCCTGTGTGACTGTCATGATTTAACCTCAGCTAACAACTAAGCCCCACACAGCTACTTGCTCACTCATCTCACAGGAGGATGGGGAGAGAATCAGAGTAAAAGTGAGCAAACTCAGGAGTTGAGATAAAGGCAGCCTAACAGGTAAAGCAAAAATCCCTCACGCATACAAAGCAAGACAAGGAATTCATTCACCCCTTCCCATGGGCATACAGGTGTTCAGACATCTCCAGGAAAACAGGGCTTCAACACATGCAACATTACAATGGTGACAAACATTACTTCAAGTATTCCCCTCCTCCTTCCCCCAGCTATATGTGCTGAGCATGACATCGTATGTCATGACATCCTGTACCACCAGATACAGGCTATCCCTCTAGTCAGTGGTGGTCAGCTGTCCCAGCCATGTCCCCTCCCAGCTCCTTGTGTACCCCTAACCATCCCACTGGTGGGGTGAGAAGCAGGAAGGGCCTTGGCTCTGTGACAGCAGTAACTAAAACACTCCTGTTATCAATGCTGTTTTCAGCACAAATCCAAAACACAGCCTCATACCATCTACTGTGGAGAAAACTAACCCAGCCATGACCAGCACAGCGACCTTGGGCCTACTGCCTAATTTGTCTGACTCTCAGACTCTCCTCTGCAAAGAGAGATAACTACACCAGAATGTTGAGGCATCCACTAACTCTTGAAGACTGTCAAACTGAGCCACCTACAAGTACATAAGACAAAGCAGGGTGTCACGCTAACGTACATATACTGGAGAGACATGACAAGGCATAATGGTTTAAACTAAAAGAGTACATGAGATTTAGACTAGAAGGAAGACATTTTCTTCAGTGAGGGTGGTGAAACACTGAAAGAGGCTGCCCAGCGATGTGGTAGATGCCCCATCCCTGGAAACACTGAAGGTCAAGCAGGATGCAGCTCTGAGAAACCTGGTCTAGTTGAAGATGTCCCTTCTCACTGCAGGGGGGTTTGGACTGGATGACATTTATGGGTCTCTTCTGACCCAAACTATTCTAATGATTATTCAAGTGGCAACTGGACTGACCTCAGTGCTTTCCCTTCTTCCCTCCTAATATATGATCCCTGCTACTGTTTTAACACCAGGGAAAGGACAAACACTTCAGCAAGTAGAATTTTAATACCTTGAAAGGGCTCAAATAAATTTGACTTCCTAATAATCAAGCCTAGTTGACCCCATGTTTTGACCTCCAAAGAGTAAACTGAAAACACGGCTGCTCCACACTGGCCTTAACATTAAATTGCTCTCCCTTTCACAGGTCTGCATTTAGGCCTCAAATACTCACAAAGATGACAGATTTGTTATAAAATATAATCAAGTATTACAATTGTACACACACCAAGTCAAAGCTCCCATGCCTACCAACATTCCAAACAGAGATGGTTTAAAACAGCTGCTGCAAGAAGAAAGAGAAGTCCCACCAGGGCTTGCTTGCTCTGCAGCATGCTCCTCTCCACCACCAGCAGTCTCCAGGCTTTGTGGGTGACAGCCCACAGCACAATCCACAGTCCCCACAAAAACAGGGGCTCCTGTGTCCCCACGTCCACAAGGGCAACAGAAGCTGCTCACACAAAGCTGCTTATGGGGCTACAGAGAGAACCCTGGCCCTGCTGGAGTCAGCAGGAAACGGGCCATCAACCCCCACGATGCCAAGTGAGCCTTGCTGAAGCTACAGAGAGTAACCAGCCCTGATTTATTCCCACCACCACACTGATACACACAGGCTGCAGGAACATGCACATATTCAGCATCCCGTGTCACTCCATCCGCACGATGCTGTCTGCAGAGCCCCAAAACAGGATGATATTTTTAGGTTCTATTTAATGTTGAAAAATACTTTCAAATAAAACCTGATTTTACATTATTCATATAGTATTTCACAGCACAGGCCAGTGATAACATTTAATACAATATATCATTGTATCAAATCACGTCATGAGCTTTATAATCATAATGACACATCAGATTAAGGCACACCTGATATTCTATTTTTAAAAGCTTTAAGGGTGGCTGCTGCTACTTAGTACTCCCTGAAAATCCCTACTTTTTCTATATCAAAATATTTCCTTTTTCTCCCCTGTAATGAGACACATCGTTATTTTCCAGATCAAAGTATTAAACTATATTTTCTAAATAGCAGAGCAGCTGCTTTCAATATCTTTAAGCTTTAGTATTAAATTAAAACAGGCCTCTTCAGCTATGGGGCTTGTTGGGGACTACATAGTTACTCAGTACCTGACCAGAAAGAGTGCAAAAACTATGGAATAGCTATATGTAAGCACAGTGCATTTTAAAATTACAGCTGTCTACTAGGCAATTTGAAGTTGTCTGTGTTAACAAGCTCCAGGTCTGGGCCAAGATACTGAGAAGGGAAGAATCTGAAAGGATCTAGTTTATTAAAAAAGAAATTTAATTTAAATTTAATTTTTTGCTATATTTTTTTATTTAATAACCTGCAATCAGTAACAGTAATTGCTCATCCTTTTCCCACTGCAGCACAGAAGCTGCTGCACACCTTGGGCTGCTACACAACCTCTCTTCCAACACTTTTGGGTTTTGATTCGTTCATTACTATACCAGAAAAAACTTCTAATCAGATTTTTGCATAGTAATGCTGCAATCACTCACAGGGACAACTTGCAGAAGAGAGTCAGAGCACAGCCATGCTCTAGCCACCAAGAGATTTTCCCTGTGCAAAGCAGTTCCCAGAGGAAATAAGCTGCTGAGTCCACCTGCATCTTCTGCTGAAGTACATAGAGCAGTGCAGGGCTTCAACCACAGCTGGGGTTTATCTTGTTTGGGATGACCCCAAAAAAGGAACATCCAAAACAGAGCAGCATGCACAAGAGGAGGAAGGAGAAGCAGAATGTTTAGAGGAGAGTTGGGTTCCACCAAAGTTGGAACAGAACAATTCCCTTCCTGCACACTGAGGCACACAAGCACAGCACCTGCCCACAGTCAACAGTGCCCACACAGAGGGCAGCCCTGCCCTGAGTCAGCTGGGAGGACACACTGCAGCTCTCGTTGCCAGCCCTGGGGGACAGCAGCCACACTGCTCCCAGATACACTCTACAACCACTCTCACAGTGACCTCCACACCACCTAGCCTGCAGTAAATCCTCATCAGCATTTACTCTGAGGAGTTAAGGGATTACTTCACTAGAACTGCCTGAGATAAATACCCTGGAGACAGCTTCTTTAATAGTTTGCTAAGGAACAAGCCCAGTTTAGTTGATGGCTCCCTAAGAACTGCATGAGATTAAGTAGCAGCCTCCCACTGCCCTCTCCCCACTGCCAGCCTCCCCTCCAGCACTAGCCTCTTACTGCACCCCAGCCAGCGCCCTCGCCTGCCGTCCAGTTCCAGACAGCCCCCAGCCTGCCTCCTCTGCTTTCAAGCACCAAATTTCCTTCTGCTTTAGCCAGCATCAGCCCCAGGAGTCAAGCTGCACATACTGCTGTGTTAGAGCATGAAGGGCTGGACCCATGACCTTCTCTGTGTATGAGCACTTCTGCACAAGCTTTAGTTTGTGGCAAGAACCAGACAGCCCAGAACCACAGCAAAACAGAGAAGCACGTGAACAGGCATGGAAAAAGTTGGGCTCTCGCTGTCCAACCACTTCTTTCAATGGGCAGCAAGTTCACATGGTTGCTCTGCCCAAGAAAACCCTCAATAAGCAAATGCCTCATTCCTCAATTCTACAGTAAATCTGTACACTGTCCCAACTTGCAGGACTCTGCATGCCAACTCCTACAGGACACATAGAGGGTACACACACATTCGGGGAAGACAGCTCAAAAAATAAGCTGTGCACAGCCAGCCAGGAGGGAGGCAGGGCATGGAGAGGCACTGGAAAGCATAATGAAATAACCCTGAGTTTGTCCAATTTGTCACCAAGACACAGGGCTGCACTTCCTGGTACTGGTTCTACTGCATGGGAGAGATTTTCGGAACAGATTAGCTTAATTAGTCATAGAGTTAGCTAGTTCCCTACCCAGGCTATGCCTGCCTGTCATTCTACATTCTGGAGGTACTGGCAACTTTAGGAAGTATTACCTGTTTTATTCTAAGCTTCAAGCTCTCTGGTTTGTTGGGTTGTTATGGTTGTTTTTTTCATTCAAGACATCACATCAAGCCTCAAAAAGTTCTAAGCATTAATTATTCTTTAACCAAGCACAGCTCACACCCAAGTGCTCTCAGAGTGTCAGCTGAAAGCCACACCAGCACAACATCCAGACTTTTCTTCATCACCAATGCATTATACAGATTCAGCATTTCATAATCTCCATGGTCTGTGTTGCATTCAAACAACATTAAAGATGCACAGTGAAGGCACGTGACCTTTTTTTTAAAAAAGGAAAAAAGAATCTAGCCACTCTCTTTTTAGTTTTTCACCTGAAATGCACTTGTCCAGAAAGGGCAATCAATGCACCCAGTGGAGCCACCTCTGCTGGGACTTCAGAATTAAAACTCAAATATGAGTACTTCCCTATCCTTTCAAACATTTTCTCTATTTCAGGACATAAACTTCAGATCAGAACAAAGTAACTCAAGTGACTGCTCAATACCAGTTAAATGCCTTAAGGCATTCCCAGATACTTACAGAAGTTCAAGAGCAGAGGAAGCAAGCAAGGGGTTTCCCCATGTTGCTAACCATGGAGACTGTATCTCATCTCTCCCACCTACTGCCTTTGCCCAGGAGGCCAACAGTTCCATGCTCACACTTATTCCAGATCAGGTGCACCATAGATGCACCTGAAGTTAGACCTCCAAGTTCAAACTAAAGCTACTTAATCAGTCATTAATGTAAATACACAACAGGCATGCAAACCTCCCAGCTGCTGTAGCTCAACATGGAAAGACTGGGACTTGCTGCTTGAGCTTATGCCAGACATTAGGGAAATACCCAGGCTCTCTGAAGAGCCAAATTTAGGTCCTGCAGGGAAGCCATCAAGCCCTTGCTAAGCCCCATGCCGACTGTTACCAAGCTATAGCCATCAGCCCAGGCACAGCTACATGAAGCATCAACCAAAGCCCAATGATAACACAAGCAGAAGCTCAAGCAGTCTCTCCCAGGGTCAGGCAAGTGGATTTAGAGAGGCTTTAAAAAAAGCCAGGGGAGCTCACATGAATTTAGTGGTCCTCTCATGTATGCACACACACAAATATAAATGAATATAGTCATTTTGGCTATTTCACTCCTTTCCACAATCACCAGAATCCACGTTACAGTAAAGAGCTTTTGGAATACAGGGTAAGAAACAGAATTTCAACGCCTCAGCCAGAGGTATTTTTCTGCAGCTATAGTCTTTGCTTTTGGTATTCATTTTTGGGCTGTTCCTGCAGTATATCTACCAGCCAGCACAACCTACTAGACTGGTTTTGTATAAGTAAAATAATAAAAATTTTTTTAAAAAATCACCTTCTAACTCCTTAGAGGAGGACACATCATCCCTCATTTAAAGGGCTTCCACACAGTCCACATGGAAGCAAAGTTCTGATGAGCCCATTTCATCTACTTTGATGGCAATCTTGGAAGAAGAGGAGTTTAGAAATCCCCCTGCCAACAGCCCAGTTCACCACCACGTGCTGTCCCCCTTGACAAGTGGCAGGCAGTAGCCGCAGACATCTTCTGTGGGATCTCAGGGAGGTTGGTAAGGGTTACATATCTATATTTTCATCACTTTTCATGAAGTGCTTTAAGTGTTAATAATGAAATTGGCCAGAGACTATTAAATACTGACTGAAGCGACAGCTCAGCTGTATTATTACAGTGTTTGCACAGCAATCATTCTGCAGGTTAAGTTATTTTAGGATGAGTGGTGTTTAAATTAAATATAGTCCCCTGTGTTCTTGTTTCATTTAAAGTCAACCACAGACTGCATGCCCAAACGTTGTGCAGAGTCAGTAAGTTTTGCTGAGTCTCATGTGTTTGTTTCAATGTTATCTCTTTTTATTCCCTTTAGCAAGCAAGATGAGGAATTTGAGGCAAGGGGGAGCCAAACCTGCTGCAACTCCTTACAGGCTTTCATAGCATGAACCACTGCAGAGCAGGAATGACAGTCACTTAACGAGAGCCAGGCTGAAGCAATTCAACCCCTGCAAACTCTACCCACCATCTTAGTCATCAGCCCTAGGCTTCAGCCAAAGAGAATCTGAGCTTCAGTTTCCAACTTGTTTTCTCCAAAACTTGGCAGCACTCTGTGTTAAAGTGGAGAAAACACCAGGTGTTCTCTACCCAGATCATCCTTTATGAGCAGAGGTAACCGAGCTGTTGTAGCTCAGTAGGTAGCTTCAGTCTCTGTGGTGCTGTTAATACAGCTGGCCACGTTTACCCATTAAAAGCACTTTTCAGATACATATTATCTTCTTCAGACAGTTTATGCCATTAATCAGATTTAACTAATCACGTTCTGGAAAGCGAGCACACTGCAGTCAGTACCTGTAATCCAGCTACTTCTTACCAGGGAACTATTTCAAGTTGCTGTAGTTTATACTCCACTTTCCCCAATGGCTTGAAAACCCATAGCAAACATTAGCATTATATCCATTATTAATACTTATTCAAGTACACTTTAATAAGCACGATGTACATATGCATATAAGCACACGCTCTTGCAGCGGCCCTTGAGCTGCTGGTAGCAAGACATTTCCCTGAGCGTCTGCTGCTCCTGCTATGCCACCAAGTGCATTCGCTGTTAGCTGAGAGGCAGCCTGATTTGTAGGGCTAGAAAGAGCGAAGAAGAATGTTCACAAGGATGTAGGGGAACAGAGGCAGAAAACAAATGGGTGAGCTTGATGGAGGCCCACAGGACAGCTCCTTCCCAGGGGCACTGCCAGAGAGGGGCAGCAGAGGTCACAGCCAGTCACAAGGTTTATTTCAATTTTAACATGGAAAAGGCACACTCAGGACGGGGAGGTTAAGACAGCAAGAAGCACCTGGTTATTTAATAATAATTTTTATCACCAGGAGAACTACTAACAAGACTAGACCCCACAGAAACAATAGAAAAGAAAAAAGAAAGAGCCCTCTCCGTGACACCTAAAGATATGCCAGCAGTGCAGGGAGCAGCACATTCAACTCAGCAAAGTTCACATTAAGTAACCCCCAGTAGTAGCAGTAGCCTTTCAGAGATAAAACAGACTACAACCAAAAAGCCTGACCCTCACTTAGCTCAATGCTTCCATGCTTGCACAACTATGAGAAACCAAACCAGATAATTTAAAGCCAAGCACTTCCAAAAGATACTTGCTTAGGAAACAGTTGTGGTATCTTAATGCACTTCATTCCCTACCTCCTCTATTGAATTTACTCATTTTCCAGAGCCCAGCAGCCTCCATAACTTACCTCCCAGTCCTGCAGAAATGAAGCTACAGGAAGCTGACACCAGCCCACACACCACCACCAGACACAAAGAAAAGCCACACCTCAGCCACCCCTCTCCCAAATCAAGCAGGCCCCAGCACAGCACTCATTGCATGCAGCTGCAAGCATCAACACCCCAAACAGCCCCAGCTGTGAGCCCAGCACCACCAAAGGCAGGCACAGAGCCCCCACCTGAAGGACACCCACCTAATGGGGACCTATGGTAAACATCAGACCGTTGAGAACAAGAGAACTGCAAGTGAACACTAGTTCAAGTAGGCAGATCAGAACTCGGCAATAGAAGTTTTACCAAGAGAACAGTTTTAACATGCATTCTGCTAATTACTTTTTTTCCTTTTGCATAAAACTGAGGTATTGGGTTTGGGTAACAGCACACATGGGACATTCCTGCTGGAACGTACACAGGTCTTTAAAGCCTCCCTGTGAAAGGGGCAGGGAGGTGTTCCCAGAAGGCAGTGAGCAGGAAGCAGCCCAGGAGTGCTTGTTGAGGGATACAAAATGATAACCACAATTGGTTGATACCAAACACAGTCAGGCAGCTGAGAAGTTTGTGGAATCTGAGTAAGTGTTAAATCACCTACTCCATGGAAATGTCAAGTCCTCCAATTCAACACAACTAACCCCCTGACTCAACACAATTAACAGATTTTTACTCACCACTTTTTCTGAACATTTAATGATGAAAAGTTGGGCTTTGGGCAGTTAGGGGAGATGAACAAACTATCTAAACAGCTACCTCACATTTAGCTGAATTCATATTTGCAGAATTCATATTAGCCTTTGGACATTGTCTTTAGAAAACATTTGTTTTCAGGAAGCCCAAAGTAACAGCTTAGAAGGATCCTGCAGTTATGAACAGACAAGCTCATCACTTTTAAAGCTAAGTTTCTTTTAGCTGACATAAACTAGAGGTCCCAAATTGCCCCCAGATTGAAAATCCTGATGCAGACCACGTGTTCCTGGACCTTGCCAAGCTACACCATCTCATTGAATGCTGCAGCCCCCTCAGCTGAGTGTTAACTCATGCATAGGTATTTGCAGGGTCAGGGGCCTAAGTGATAAAGAACTCAGAGGATATACTATAATAAAAACTGGAACTAGCAAATTCTTGCTTGAGTTGCATTTATGAAGATTTATTGTAAATATGTGTAAACATTAAGTAATAAGTGTTGTAAAATATCAGATTGTTACATGCTTTAGCTGCTCTGTATGAAAACATTTTACCTAAGATAGCTTTTAAAGTAGTCCATGAATATCCATGCTTTGCCATCTGCTTTCGAACTGAACGATCCCTCGAAAGCAGCACCATAAATATTTCCACAAATGAGTGATCTGTTCACATTATATCCACTAATGCTATCTTATGGCAGAGCAAACAAATAACTCAGATGTCACATCACTGCACACAGCAACAATAAGGTGCACTCTGTCTGGGCTTTAGCACATTACTAAGAACTGCATCACTGGTTGTCTCTGAGGATCTAACCTGGCTTTTTAGAGACATATTTCTTGACAGCCTGTCAGGAAAGGCTGGAGATGCACACTGAAGAAAGAATACCTTTAGCATCTCATTTTTTTTTAGAGATGATGAATTCTAATCTGGGTTAACTCTCAAAAAGATCTGAACAAAAGGATGAATAAGAAGTAGCAAAAGAGGATTTATAAAGATGGCTTTATAAAATTAAGTCTCAAAGACAGAATATGCAAAAGAAAATGTTTATGCATTGGTTATAGAATCTGCTAGTCTAGTCAGTATTTTCAAATAGAAGAAATGCATTTCCCATGTTTATACAATTGTTAGCTCTTTCAGAATGCTCTCATCAGCTTCTTGGGAGACAATGAGAATCATACCAGCCAAGCAAACACACATACAGGGTTCGCTCAAGTTCATCGACTGAGAAGAGCAGTTCCTCCTTGATGTTCATAAGCTCCAGGTCCCTACTTCATCTTCCCAGCAAAGTGTTCCAGCTGAAAAAGGGGCTGTGGCATAGGGACCCTTTTATATTCCTTTATACATATTTTCTCTCCAGCACTGGGCAGATCAGCAGGTCCAGAGGAGAGGGGTGCTGGGCAGCATGGGGAGCACGCCCACCCTCCCTCACAGCTCCTGCTCTCCACAGCCCCAGTACCACCTGGGCTGGATGAAACCAGCAGCTTTGTTGTAGGCACAAGCGGTTCAGGTGCTTGCACAGAGGCAGCGAGACCTTAAAATGCAGCTCATCTCTGGGGCACAAGGCTGGGCAGACCCTGTACCAACCAAGGGCTGTGGTGCTTCCTGAGTCCAACTGACATGGGCTGCTCCCTGGTGGGAAGCTCTGTAGACACACCTCTGTTGTTCCTTTGATTGTAAAATAATCACTGAAGAAAACCACAGGGTGGGTGAGCGATGCCAAATGCTTAAAGGCAGCTAAACAAAACCAGTCTGGTCTACACCTGACTCCCCATCACTTACTGAGTTTTTATTTCAAAACTGAATGAAACAAACCACTGCTTTAATAAGGCTCTTTTGTTTGTCAGAAATAAAACATGATGAAGTTGGAGCCACAAGTCGGAAAATTATCAAGGAAGATGAGTTAAAGTGCAGTTAATGCCGTTTTTCTTATAGATGCTGTTCTTGTGACAAATGGCTTGGTCTTCCTGCCCTCCAAACATGAAAAAATGGCCCTGTGGGAGGAAAGTAAACAAAATTTCAATTAGATCTAATGTTTCAGCAGACAGGAGAGACACCATACACTCAAGAAGCTAACAGCACTGGCTGACTAGCCTCAAAGCTGGTCTTTCATAGGAGGGCAGACCTTTTCCTCTATGCTGCTTCATCAGCGTATTCTCTATGGCTAGCCATGCCTGGGAATTAAGCTGGCTTTATCATCACAGCATCCAATCTTAAATCTAATTTTGCCCTCGGGTTAACTGGTAACATCAAGGATATTACCTACTGGCTAGCAAATAGGAAAAATGAGGCACAGTGGTAGAAATAATAATACTTACGCCATGGCACAAAGATCTATAGGTTCTAAAAACATTAAGAATACCAGATGTTACTGTTCTTTCCAGTTGCCATGCAACCACAGCTACCCTGCTATGCTTCACCTTCCTAATCTCTTTAACAGCTAACTCTAAACCAAGCACAATTAATTCCCCAATGAACAAGACAGGACATCACCCAGCCCTGTGGTTCCCAAGTACTTTGGCTGTTGGTACATAAACACTAAACAGATACAGCAGGAGCACACTGCATGGCACCGAGGTGAGGTTTTGTAAGACTAACACTGTTGCAAGCTACGATCTTTCCTGTAGTACAGGTTTTTACAACAGCTTCTAACAGGTATTTCTTAGGCTGCTTAGGAGACAGTCCTGCCCAGTCCTCTGGTGATCTGGGCAGCCGCTTACCCTAGAAACCCTGGTAGAAACGAGTCTGCTGTGCTTCGACTGAGCAGCATGTAGAGGCATTAGGACACGCAGAGTATTAACAGTTCAGTTGCTATGCCCACTTATGCCCTCTGACAAGAACTATATGAATAATGATCATATTTTCTCTTTTATGAGCAATGTCTCGGGTGATCTGCTTTGTTGTGGTTTTTAAACAAATAGCTTCTTGACCATGCATATAAAAACATGATCGTTAGAGCCGTGATAAATCAGATCACTTCCATTATCAAAAGAAGGGATGGTGAACAGTGCCTTTTGCTTCTAAAAAATATTTATCTATACTTGCAAATTTATGGCAAGTAATAAACACTCAAAAATCCCTTTTATTCTGAAGTGGGTCTCATTTACACCAGGCACACACCCATGCTCCTAATATTTCTGCATAGCTTCCTACCACAGTGCAGAGCTGGAGAGCGGCTGTAGAAATGATTGGAATTAGCATTGAATATGAAGGTGTTCCTGGAGTTTCTGATTTAGCAATGAAGACTTTATTGCAATGACTACAGAACGTACCAGGGACATGCCAGTTTTGTGCAATGCCTTATTTCACAATATGGAAAGAAAACCCATGAAAGAGGCAAAAAGCTGTTCCATTTCATTTCATGTGAATTCAAGCTCTGGAAAGCAGCATGTATTTGCATATAAGCTGTGTAGGAACAATAACCGTGACATTTAGTATTTCGATAATTATACTTTCTGATATTTTTAAAGGTGTTCTTCCATGATAAATACTTTGGTTAAGCACATGATATATCTACTCGCAAGCATTTACAAATGATGATAATTCTCCATTCATCTGCTGTAGAAAATACCACATTGGAAAGGGTGGGCAGACACACCAGCTGATAAATAGGATGGTATGAAAACCATTTTTTTCTTCAGACCTCCTGTGACTGTCCTGCTCGATCTCAAAACTTCCCATGCAGGGATTGCTATTCTCACCTTCAGCCCACTGCCAAGAGTCACCACATCCCAATGGAATTGTATTTCCCAAGCTGAGCTGTCCACTTTCTATATCGTGACCTTGACAATGTGGTCAAACCCAGGAAAGAGTTAAAGAGCTAAGTGTACCAGGGCCAAGTCTTCAGGAGAAGAAAATTATATGTTGGCTATCATACCAAGAGCAGAGCTATGCCTGGGATCCAAAGATCTCCAAAGACTTCAGATGCCTGGTTTGGAAAAGCAGCGAGTTGTGGCCAGATATTCTGTGAATGGAGATGGGATCAGGGTTGACTGGTTACTCCCAGAAACACCAGTAAGTGGATAGTGAAACATCCATTTGCCTGACAGTTTGAGGCTTTTAAGGAGGAGGCTGATAGGAAGCAAGTTAGCCCAGGGCATGGAGGGTTAAAAGAATTTCAGCAGTCTGATGGGAGCAGCGTTTGATCTATACTGTATCTAAGTCAAACAGATCTTACCCTTGGCTTCATGGCACACGTGTGTACTTGTCCAAATTAGGCTTCCATGAGTTTGTCAGGATTTTGGGATTTGCCAGTCTTCATGCACCGTTAACTCAAAGAAAAGTTCACAGAAAAAAAATCCCATGCTGTCTGTATAAAAAGGTTTGCATAGCTGCTCTCTAAAGCCAACTCATGTTTCAAAGTCAGAAAGGATCGTGTGAGACTACAACTTGTCATAGCAGCAGGCACTGGTGCCATGATTTCCCATTTACTGTTTCTCAGGCACATGGAAATGCACAAAAGACCTTTTCAGTGTCATACAAACTAATAACACAAACCAGTTAAAATGAGATTTTAACGTTCTGATCATATACTTAGATTATTAATTGCTAGTCCAGCCCTCCTTATATTCTGCCCTCTTCTCATTATCTTGTTTTTGCAGTAGATGATAAGGGAGAAAGACAGACAAACCTGAATGGCATTGTAGCCAGAGGGGCATTTAAAATATTGCTCTGCACCTGGGAAGCAGGTTTAATTACTGCCGCTGTCAAAATGTTTTAATGTAAACATGTTTCCTGATGGATCACATTTCCTTACGGTGAACTATCATCCCCCAAACACAATCCACTTTATGGTAGGGCTTAAAATGCAGGTATCATAAATTAGAGCAATGAAGCTTTTATGATTAAAGATGCTTCATCTGCTTTTAATGCCTCAAATTATAGAAACTATAACAAGCCTTCACATTAAAATTTAAATAGGATTAAGAGTCTGAAACTCTCTGTAAAGGAGGTATCATAGGCCTGATTCATTCTGAGATGGTGCGGAGCTTCGCACAGACACAGGAGGGAGGCAGATCCTACTCCCTCTCTTTTGGAGAGCTTGGAATTGGTCTTAGATGCTGGCACATACTAAAAAGGGACTGAGGCTGCCCTGACATGTAGACCGAGACAGTCTTTGATGTACCCAGGGACTAATGGGATTGCCTCAGCCAACCTTCCTCTGTCCTACAATGCTGCTCCCTCTGGAGACCTTCCTAAAAGGCATGGTGGAGCCAGAAACCATGCTGCCTGTCCACGCTTACTGCCGTGTTCCTCAGGTGTACTCTGGGTCCTGTGCAATAGGCAATGTACCTCCTGGGTATCTATTCCAAAAGAGAATTCACCATAAAAATACCTGCACATGAATTGAGAGATGATTCTGATTACCCTGTTGTGTTTGATTTATGTAATCATCTTATTCAGATTACTGCTGCTAATAACTTCTGCAAGTTACATGTATCATATTAAGCAGTGTTTGTCAAAAGCAGATTTAAAATCTGTAATTAAAACATTTGCTTCCACAATATATTTATATTCTGCTCATCCATTCAAGAAACAGAAACATGGATCTTGACCAGGCACAAATAGGTATGGAAGCTGAGCTTTCAGATGTGCATATTATCTCAGAATTAAAAATTTTAAAAAATAAAGTAAAAAGTAAAATAAATGAAATTATTTCACGTAGGTGGTACATGAAAGAGGAAGCTCAATTCATCTTATAAATTATTCATGGTGAATTTTTCACTTGACTCATATAGACATAAAGAAGGTACTTTTTTATACTATAAAAACTACTCAGACTTAAAGGCTGTATTAATATGAAGTAATGTGTGATTATAGTTGGAGATGTATTTTTAAATCGTCATTGTGAAATCTGAATTGGACTGAAGACACTTATCTGTTCCTCGATACGAGTAGTCACACGGAGAATGTGCAAGGGAAATCCAGAATTCAAGAGAAACCAAAGGGCACCCAACTTTGTACATCACAAGTTCCTTCATTCTTTCAGGGGATGAAGTGAATAAAAAAAAGTCTAAAACACTCTAAGGACATTCCTGAAGGTTTCTGATCTGTGTTGTGGGACCACAGCCTTCTCTGCCTGTACCACAGCAGACTTTTCAAACTCTGCATTTTTTCTAATACTTAAAATTTTGGACTCATAAGATTTTGCTAAATTATGGAAAGTGTGGCCCTCCCAGCCTTCAACTATGCTAACAGCAGTACTGTGAACACTCCCACTGATTTACATGCACACGTGCATGTTAGCACCATTAGGAACACCGGAAGCCACCCAAGCCAGTCTTCCAACACTGAAACACTAAATGCCCTACAGAAACAGAGTCCTGTATTTAAAACAGTCCTTTCATTAGCTGAAAGCTCTTCCAGAATCTCATTACTATGAGAATTAGGAACATTTCCCCCTAGTTTCTGTTCTATGTTCTGTCATGTTTGTACCATTTTGCCCTGCTTCAGCATGTTAGGATTAGGACCTAACTTGAAGATGCTCCAAGTTGCAATAATACCTCACTTTCTTATCTGAGATCAAGTGTAACACATCTCACACTTGTCTAAACATCACTGTAACATATGAAAAGTCATGTCCAATAACTAAAATTCTTTGCTGATCAAATTTAACTCTGCCAAATGAGATAAAGTGCTCTGCAGATCCAGAAACCTGCTCACACATAGCAGCATGGACTACAAAGCTGTAACAACCGCATGTTACCTCTATACTACACACACTAACTAGTTTCCATGGTGATTTCATATTTCAGGGGAAATACTAACACTAGGCAAACTGGATAGCTGGTGAAGATGTCTAGATGGTGCCATGGTACTGGACATTACCACCTGTCTCTGGTGACAACAGCAGTAAACCCCTCACAGCTTACAAGCTTAGGGTTGTATTAGGTCTTTCCCAGGAAGCTCTGGGCCCATTGTCTCATCTGTTGGATCAATGCTATGTTTTAACTTCCCTCCCTCCAGCAAACATGGATATCAATGTAATATCACTGGGCATGTTATGGGCTCCACTTGGTCCAGTTTACCTATAGCTAGCACAGCACTCACACTTCTCACCACACCATGCCATCCACAATGTTACCCATGGCTTGTTGCCAGACCTTTGTGCTAGCAGAGTCCACATGTCCTTTAGAAATAGAGCTTTCAGTTCAAATTTTTTAGGAACGAAAGGGAAAAGAAAAAGCAAGTGCAGTTTACCATTTAAAATCAAAGCTGTATGTACAATAAACTTTAAACAAATGATGGTTAAACTGAGATGCTTGAGTTATCTAAATCACTCAGTGACATTCAAATCTGTACAATTCTTTCTGCATATTTGTTAAAGATTGCTGGTTTATTTGTTTTAAACAGGATCTTTTCTGTTGATGCGCCTTTTAACTGGTGAGATTAAGGTCAGTATGAACTTTAGCTGTTTAGTCAGGCTTCATTCCAGTGGTGAGATTGTCAGTAAGAATCAGATTGATAAATTGATGCAAAAGAAACCTGATACGCACAAAGTGGTGTCCAGACTCCCCCAGTAGGATGGCAGATATTTCATATGTTCCCTGGAATTTGTTTGCTGGTTTAGAGTCATACAGATTTTGTCCCAGAGATTGTTTAACTTACGAATAACTTCTGTATAATTCATTAATAGCTTTGGATTTCATTCAGAGAATTTAGAACACTGGTTATTTTTAAGGAAACAGCATCACTCAGTAAGATAATAATAACAACTAAGTTGTGATGCTATGTTAATAATTTGTTATCACACAGTACTAGTCGAGACATAATTCAAAATCAGAAAGTCACCAAAGAGTTTCTATTTTGAGCCCCAAGCAGATGACTACTTGTCTTTAGACAATACTTTTGGTTAAAAGTATGAGTTTGGATATAGACCGAGGAGTTAGAATTTTTAATTATAATGCAGATTCTTAGCATCATTTATCTCACCTCTTCTGCCAAGAAATCACCCCCTTCTCCCTTCTCAGGTATATTTCTACAAATTGCATAAGTCTTTTGTGGTTTACGTTTAAACTTTTAATCCAAGTGTTCAATGCATTGGCAAAAGATTCTTCCTTCAATAAGAAACATATTAGAGATAGGCCCCTAGGCTGCAAAATTTGCATCTGTACCTGAATCAAGCTGTGTGATTCTTGAGAAAAAAATAATGCCAACTAAGAAGACGATTGAAACAACTTTTTTTTTTTTTTTTTTTGTTCTTCCTCTGGAAAAAGATTTCCTGAAAGTTTCCACTCTGGAATATCCAAAATGCAGCTATGAGATCCACAGCTGACTGCATCCCCATCCAAACAAGGTAAAGAGAGTACAGCAGAGAGCAGGAATTTCTGTGCCTCCACTCCTTCCCCGCAGCTGAGCAGCCACCTTGCTCCTTCTAAAAGCAATCAAAAGGGATTTGGACATTGCTAGTGGACAGGCATAGAGCTGTCATCACAAAATTAAAACACAGAAAATAAATGTAGAACAACTTGAGAAAATCTAGACTTGAAAAATAAGCTTTTATGCTTCAGACAATTAATTCTGGGAAGAATTTTCGATCAAATCTCATTTTTAACCTTGTTTTCAGGTAGTAAATCTGCCTGTTTTTCTAGAGTAGGTATTGGCTGAGAGCAATATCTTATTTTAGGTCATACATCTCCAAAGAATTCTATTTTTTAAAAGAAGGGAAGGCATAGGAGGTCTTTTGAAATTACTGTACAATGCATATATTTATTTGTAAGGTTTTGCAAGATCTGTGCCCAGCAACGTGCTTCTCATGAAAGGTGTTTTGATTTATCACTGAAGCAAACATTTGAATGGCCTTTTCAGAAATATAAAAAACTGCAATAAAGCTTTTTCTAGAACAAATTATTTAATGAATACCATGTCATTCCTCTTGTGCTCTTACACCAAAACTTCTATTGGGGGGGGTGTATTGGTTAGCAAGCACTTATTACTTCAAAGAAGGATAATTACTTTTGCTGCTGTGAGAGGGACTGGATACTTATATCTGGAAAACAGCTATTACAACTACTTTCTAAAATGCTTCATAATTACACAGCAGCTCTGCACACTGCAGAGTTGTTTCCATGCTAAACACCAGCTTGGACATGCTCAAATTTTACAGGGTGAAAACAAATATACATTTTTCTCTAGAGGACTGAGTAGTGGGAACATTCATGTTACAAATACAACACAAATCCATATATTCTGAGTGCCTCCTGGAAACTGACCCTGTATGCTAGGTTTGAAACTGATGTATTAATTACAGCTGTGTGTTTACTTTCAGAATAGCAGGGTATCTGGTACTTACCTTTTAGTCAAGAAAAATCTTCTGGGAATGTAGAACGCTGACTTTAGTTCATGTTTTACAGTATGGGTCAGGGTGTCTGTCTTTTCAATCCTTCCCTGTATCCTCTTCCTCAGTGTGACCCCAAGAGTCAAATTTTTCCACTCCATGGGTCAGGGTGAACACAGACTAGTGCAGCAGTGTTGGCTGATCACCGTAACTAGATGCAGACCATATTCACGGAGTGAATAAGGGCGGAGGGCTGCAAGGACTCACAGCCTTTTAGCCACCAGTCCCTACGATTACCACAACCCCCCGAATGCCTTGAAGCAGCTAGCTGGTGCAGCCTCCTCTGATTGTGACTGTAAGGGGGAGTGCTGCTCAGTAATGGAAACTTAGAGCACCATACACAAGTTCCAGAAAAGATATTTTTATGACTTAACTTAGTACAGAAGCCAGATTTCTTGTGTTTTTTGTGAGTGAATATGACCCTTTCTATGGTTCTTGTGGTCTAACAGCAGTATGGTTAAAACACTGTTACAAAACCCAGTTATCCGTCCCCGTCATATTTGCTGCATTACTACCACCTACCTACCCTTCCAGTTAAGCTTAGGAAGACATTTAAAGGATAAACCTAATAAAAAATGCCATAAATTGTATTCTAGTGAAAGATTAAAACTTTTTTTTTTGTTGTAAATAAAATAGAGCATCTGAAAGGATATTCTCCAAGTGACAGCTGAAAATCCATTATCTGTAACATGTGCAGCAGAAATTTCACATTCATGCTCATCATAGCATTAGGGGCATGAGAAGAATCTATTCAGTTTGGTGACCTATTATCCATGCTGTTTGATTAGAAGCAGCCAATGCTTTTTTAATTTGAATAAACTCAGCTTAAAACATTTTTAAGATTTCTTTAGCCTTTTAACCAAAATGTGAAAGATATATTGTACCACGGTTGTTTATCAATTTAAAATGGCATAGTATGAATCATTTACTTTGAACTAAAAAAAAAAAAAAAGAAAATTTGTTCACTATACAAGAAGGGAATTGGTACTTAAGAACTAGAATTGTGAAATAATGGAACTTGCAAAGTACTTTCCCACCTGAAACAGAAACATTAAGGGCCACAGTTCTGAGACACAGCAGCACCTGAAGATACAGAAAGGCACCTTGTGGAATTTCAGAAGTCCACACACATGAATTCAAGCCATGTTTCTGTCAGTAGGAATGTCATGCTGGACACATCTGTCTGTATCTTTACGTTTTGGACCCCCTATTCCTTCTTTTCTGACATGCTATTTCTGCATAGAAATAGCCAATATAGAAAACAGGACAACTTCTTACACCCTCTTACTCGGCAGTTCCTGCAGTATTTCTTGGAGAATTCAGTGTTCTGCCAGGATCTGAGCAAGCTCAGCCACGAAGGAGCAGAGGTCCAGCCGTGCTCTTCGTTTGGCAGCGTTATTTGCTCAGTTGTGTACAGCACCAGCTCATCTCTGATGGCCGGCGGCTCTGCAGGTTTTGTTGACTGTGGCTGCAGGGTAAATAGCCCCCCCAAACAGTGACTGTTGCCGCTGCATTCATAGCCCATTCAGCCCGTTGCTCTGTCCCACTGAGACTGGTAACACGCCCCTTAGGAAGGAACTGTCCCTGTGCAGTGCACGTGGGCTTATTAGTATTTAGCAGGCAGAATACAGAATACGATTTTGTTGGCAGCGTGCTACACTGAATATGGATGAACTACAACGTTATCAATGAAATTGCCTTCACTGTTGACTGGTTTCCATTGCGTAAGATAAGACCATTCATAGTTAAAAGCTGTTTCTTCAGCTGTCTTTGGGGACCAGAATTACCCAGGCACTTATGCACCCACAAAAATCAAGTAAGAAATATGTTTACATTTCTCTCGCAGTCAGGCTATCAATGGCTCCAGTACTCACAAGAAGTCTACTTCATTTTAAATGCAAAGCTTTATGGCAACATGTAACAATAGGATAAGACTTGCACCACTCCACTTAGACTTCCAGGTCTTTAAGGCAGAGTCCTCAAATCATACAACCCATAGATAAGTTTGTCGGTGGTTGGAGCGTACTCAAGGAGAGAGTGGAAGAGAGAAGACCAGGCTGTGAAGGGATATAAGGCAGGACAATCTCAACAGGGATACAGAACCATAGAAACTGTTAAAATTTCCTTTTAAAATGTTAATAAAGAATGTTTAGTACAGGTGTGCTCTAAGGAAACAGGGCAGATGCAAATATTAAGAACAAAGCAGCTGCTAACCTTCAGGTTTTGGATTAACACGTGAAAGCCCATCGAGTCCCATCTGTATTCTTTGTCTTTCTCCAGGGCCACAGAGCATCAGACAATGTGATTCTCAGGCTGAGTCCTAAGAATTGGCTTCTACTTCTTGCTGTCATCAGGGCTACAGCGACTATTCCTATCACTGGTGAAAAAAAACAAGTTCAAATTTTGCTGAGTACTTTGATGCCCTTAGGCAGACAATTAAAACAAAAAAAAAAAAAAATCATCAATGTCTCCCAGGGAATGTTACAGAAAAATCAACAAAATTCAGCAAAGTCCAATATTTTATAAACAGATTAAATAAACTTTGGTGGATATGACAGAAGAATGGACTGATAAAGCAGAAAGTCAGAAATGAGAACTGTAGGATGTCTTTGTTCAGTTAAAAAACCAATTTCTTATGGGAACATAATCAGTACTGGAACAGAATTACTTTTCATTTTCCCCAAAGAGAAAAATAAACATTTTTAAAGAAAAGGAAGTTCAGGCAAGAAAACAGCAAAGTTAATTGTCTTTACTGGTCATATTTAATGTGTTTTGTAACTAAATTTCAAAATATTGCTTAGAGAGTTCACTATCATCTTCATTTCATAGACATGGAAATTGAGATACATGATCAGAACAAGTAGATTACAAAAAAAATGTATCCAAGAAATTGCCAACACTGAAGAACAGATTGTGGAACCAGCAGGAAAATGGATACAAAGAGGAGAGATAGTGCACACGTAAGCCATTCTAAGCAGCCCACGTGGTTGCTATTCATCTATTATCCTCTGTACATATAATGAACTCTCCTAAAGCAAAAAGTTAGCCATACAAATCTGTATGTTTCTCTTATTGCACATAATTGTTTTCCTTTATTTGATAAAACAGATTTAAATTACTGCTACATTGTCAGATGATGTTTCTCTGGCCTATTTTATCAAATGCACTGGCTGAATCTGTGTCAGGTGACAATTTTGCCTGCTTGGATTTAATGTAACTGTCAGGCATATAGGCCATTTCACCAATGCATCCATAAGTATGTAACAGCAATTCAAATTCCCAAATAGCTGTCAAGTGCACAAAAGATGTATTTTCAGTTCAGCAAACTTGCTACCATCACTTCTGTTTTTTGTTTATTATGCAAACCCAACAGCATTCAGTATTTTTGTACAGCTGATAATTGCTAATTATGGAAGGAAAAGTTATCTGATTGTCAACTATGGAATCAAATGAATTGAAAATATTCCATCAAGCATTTAACAAAAGTGTAGGAAAAAGACCAACTAAAAATAACAATGAACATGTTCTTTGCATTGAAAGATCATTGGCAGAAGTAAATTGCACAAAATTCAGATCCTTATTGCTTAATCATCTCACATTTCATTAGCCACAGCTGCCAATTGTCTTGTGCAATACAAATTGCTTTTCATAACAAAACAAAACAAAACACACAAAAAAAAAGGGGGAGGGGGAATAAAGGTTTCTCAGGCTGGAAATCGGTTTCACTAAGATGCAGCGTTGGAATGCAAATATTCATTTCTGAATTAATTCATGACAGAGGGCTTTGCCAACCTGAGCTAATCACACCCCTGGGGTCCTCTAATCCTCTAAAGCTGATTATCTCATGATTGTCACACCCACTGGGAGTTCCCTTTGTCAAATTCAAACTGTAGTTTAAAAAAAAAAAAAAACCCAACTTGTTTTGATGCTAAGGTTGGGTAGTGAATAGCAGCTCCTGCTCTAATCCTTTGGCTGGCTGACAGGAGGAAATGCACTCTAGTAATGTCTCATTGCTCCTTCAGAATTATTAGGGTTCAGAGAGAACCTACAGCTAGTAAGTCAGGTGGCAAGATTATATATTGATAGGACAGCTTCATCCCTCCACACGTAAAGCAGATGCCAATGATACACGTGATTCTCTGTTTTCCTATCCTTTGTGTAGTGTGTCTGTTTTGAGGACAAATTGGCATCCAGTCATGAAGACATATGTGCGACATAATTTCCAAATATGTTGTACAACACATGTTTCATGATGTCTTCTTCCAAATCTGCCTTATACCAAGACTGTAGAAGCTGCAAGAGGAGCACACAAGTTCATAGCATGCATGTGAAACAACCGGTAGTGAACAGGTGACATCTGTCTCCAGCAGGTACTTCTTAATGCTATTTACTAGATTGTATCAACAGAGGCTAAAGGCAACATTGAAAGCCCACTGCTGGGGCTATTACATCTTCAAGCCCTGCAAAATGTCGTTTGCACATTCAGCCACCTTGCACAGAAATTCTCCATGTAAGATCATTTTCATTTAATGAATATGAGCTTTGTGTGCTGTGAAACTTGTGTTGTACAAACACTATAAAATTTGAATTTGTGTCAAGCTGGAAAATTGTGTGGGAAAGCTTGCACTGAGGGTATGCTCTGAATTATTCATTACAGTTGTTGTTGAATTTGCATTGTTTGTTACGAGCATTTCCAAGCTGCTGGAACGTCCTTGATATGTTAGCTATCTAACCACTGTATGAAGTGTACGGTAGTGGTTTTCCACTGCCTAATCGAACACTACTTGTCTGTCATCTGAACTGTTTATATTTCTAATAATGACTCTGTATTTGTGGGTTGGTTTTGGTGTTGTTTGGTTCTTTTGGTCTCTGTTTGGTTTTGTTTGTTTTAAATAAAAAAAAAATAATTGGAGGTGGGCAGATGTGTGCGTTCATGTGCAGGTGTGGGATTTGCAAGAACATAAAATCTATTAACTTTTGCAGCTTGGTATATGAGAAAATTGCTGGTTCTTGTTTGATGCTCTTAGTATGACTTATTCTTGTGTCATTTATTTTGAATCCATACATATATTTAAGATTTCACTCAGCTGTCGAGTGTCCAATCTATATAGCAATACACAGCTTGTCTTGCTCGGTGAAATCCATAGAGATCCTCTGAAGTTTGTATTATGAGATTTAAAAATCCTTCTGCATGAAAATCTTTAAGATGCAATATAGTCTCTATTTCGTGAAAATGTGGAATGTGATGTGGAATATACATTGCCTGGCTCATAATGTTCCAGGAACATAAAGTGTGAGATTGTGTGTGGTTTGCAATTAATTTTGCATGCAACATGACAATTACACTGCTGAATTTGTGTTCGTTCTTGAACAGGCTGAGAAATTCTTATCAGTCAAGTTAAAATGCATTACACTTTGCATACTGAAAATCTGCTGTCTACTGTGAAGTTGGTACTACATGCATGCTGCTAGTCATGCGAGTACGTGCATTTCCTTCAGGGGTGCTGTAGGGACTGTATTTAATGCTCCAAATTATATGGGCATGCTGAGAAATAGGAGCTACACAATGAGGAATTTGTGCTGCGCTGACCGTGAATGGAACACTTATCTCCCCACAAGATATTCACAACATGGGCATTCTGTGAAATTTTCATTGTAAAAAGATCAGGTTTTCCCAAAGGAAGGCAATGCTGTAGTAAAATCGTGTGCTCCGTACACAAACACACAGACACGGATGCACATGCTTCAAGACGATGATCTTGAAGATATTACAGACTGCACCCAAACTCTAACTGCCAACAATAGTAACAAGTTTTTTCCACAAACCATGATATGATTCTGCATGCGATTCCATATGGAAATGTAGTTTCACATGAAAGACTTCAGATGTATTTGTGTGAGTAATTTTATGACAATCATAAGGAACGATTGGTACATCGAAGTCATTCTTTAAATTTGTGCTATGTGTAAAAACTATACACTCAACATTCACAAGCCTTAATCTATACATGGTGTTTTTATACAGCCCTAGCTCCCTTGAGCAAACACTCACAGAAGACTTCAAACTATAATTTAAACAAATTCCTAATGATAAAATTACAAAGCAAGAATTGAAAACGCAAGGCTTTATGCATGTTGACCCAATAAAACCCAGGCACCACTACAGAAAACTGATTTCTTTAAATCAGTTGACAATGGTAGCAAAGCTTCTACACAGGAAACGATAGAGAAATCTGAAATACTCAAGCCACTAAGTTAAAAGTCATGTATTTCAAGCAAGTTATCTGGCTATTCAAAGTAATTATTTTTAAGCTGCTTATCCCACCAAATTTATAGGGTAAATTAAGTTAATCTTCCAAGATCATGTAAGAAACAATATCAGAGTGTAAAAATAATCCAAATTAGAAATAATGTACATTTTACTTTAAGTAGCAGTTTCCTGGTTTTCTTTTTTAAAAGTAGCACATTGGAAGCAAACCATTTTTTATCACATCAGTTAATACTCTGTGAAGCTCTCATGAACTACTGTCACAGTTTTGCCAGTGTTTTAAGTTCTCAGCTTTCATTGCAAAAAACATTATTTTCTTCATTGCTTTAGAATCTAAAAGCTTGTAAAACTCTTTGGGACTTTTCAAAATGTTCTGATGCAAGCTGAGTTATCAGGCATATAGATGTGTAGGAGTGTGTGTGTGCAACCACGCACGGATGCGTGTGTGGGAAAATATTTGTGTGTGTGTCACCAAAAAAATGAAGTGTTTGTCTTACAATGTACAACTGAGCTTTTTACAATGCAGCTATGGAGCAGAAAAGAGAAATGGGACTTAAAAAACCCCTCTCAGTTCCTTCAAAAGGTATGCATAAAATAATAATTTTTGGGGGGGGGTATAAGAATTTTGATGAATATGACAGATTTGGGCAAAATACTTTTTTTTTTTTTAACAGGTGATTTGGAAAGGTTTGTTCGGTGTCACTGTAGTGCTCAGTATCACCTGTTCTGTATTGGAAACAATTGACCTGGAATCATCTCCAACCATTTAGTGAGGAAATGTGAAGACATGACATTTCCCCACAACATGCCTTGCGCAGGGAAAAGTCTTGTGGTGAAATCAAGACATGCTGAAACCGCAGCAGACTGCATGAGTCCAATGGAAATCAGGTTGTAAAAATGTCTTTTAAGCCTTGGAATGCACCAGTCAAATTTACTTATATTTATTGTGATAAAGCAGAGGCCATACCAAAAATCAGGCTCACTCTGTGTACGGAACGCGCTTTCTGACACCAAAGGAGAAGGAGAGCTTGACAGCTCATATTACGTCTTCCACAGACAGTCATGCAGACCCTATTGGCTTCTATAATATTTTGAAAATGCATTCACAATAATATTCTATTTCCACACTAGTAATGTCAGTGGGAGTCCTGGTAGTACGCTATTTAGGCACATTGAGAAAATAATAGGATTTACAATAGCTGGCAATTTGTTTTCTACTGCCTCAAATGTCTGCTTTTGTTACAGTCTCTGTAGCTGTTAGAAATTTCTTTCTGGCTATTCTGTTCCTCTTTTCCACGGAAATATTTCTTCAGTGTGAATCATTTCAGTGCGAATTGGAGTGGGTTTGCTGCCATGAGTTTTCATTGTTAGACCTAATATAAATAGTGCAAATGCATTTCCAGGAATAGTCATTCACATTTTCAATGTTTTCTAGTTCTGTTTGTGGGCCTGATGGATGGATACTTACCAGCAGTATTAGCATAAACATTTCAGAAGGCAGAGAATATCACCAAAAACTGGTAGAAGGTTGTTGGGGGTTTTTTAATCTTAACAATATAATTTTTTAAAAATCTAAAAATTAGTTTGGGGTTTTTTTTACTTTTTTTGGGGTAACACTGTCTGCACTAGAACATTGTTCTGTGAAGTGTGCTTTTTCACTCCAGGAAAGTGATTGTGCAAAGAAGTTTGTGCCTCATCAAAACTAACCAACAAAAGTTCCTACCAAACACTGGCAGACACAGGTCAGTTGGCTGCACCATTTGCAGAATTAAATGGAAAAAAATACTGTAAATAATTAAAGGCAATTAACAAAACCTGATATGTTAAAGACCTAGCAAATGTCATCCAGTAAAACTGTTCACCCAAATTCAGCATGACACCCCTGAGAACAGGATCTGTTTCTGTCAGTCCAGTTTGTTGCTCCAAGAAGTGCATTTCCCTGCTGTTCTCAGGTTTGTCTATCATCACATAACTGTTACTCTAAATGTTGCAGTTACTTTAGATACTCCAAACTCCAGTGTAAATACCATCAGATCTGGGAAAATAATATGCTATGTGATACTGTAAGGACACATTGCAGAAAACCTGTGCATTTTCTGCACAGACAAAACAGTACACATTCCATTATGAAAGAGATACAAACACTTTAAAGCTGCTATGAATTATGTACTGCACATGGTATTACAGAAGGAATAGGAAAATTAAAACATAATAAACTGCCCAGATAAAAATAATTTTCTTACTTCCACCTTCTGATGTCCCAGTGCTTTAAATTTCTCGTTCACATATATCTATATACTTAGAAGATTTTTTATGTGTTAGAAATTGGTCATTTTTTTAAAAAAAAACTTTCCAAGAATAGCGTTGCCTAACATTTGCTGTGTACCTGTGCTCTAGTTCTTCCACCTGCCTCACACCATTTGTCTGGATTGTCACCTGCTGCATTGCCCCAGATTTGTAAATACAAGAAAATAAAAGGAATGTGACCCATTAAGCTCCAAGTTTGCTATTTTAACTTTTCCAGTTACTATCTGACAGATATGGAATAGTGAAGACCATATTTTCTTTCTTAATCACTTCTAACTATTGGAGGGAACCTAGCCTCTAGCTCTTCACCTGTTTCAGGATGATCTGGGGGATTTTTGCCTTTTATAGGTCTTAAAAGATGGATGGAGGGAAAGGAACAAATGGTATTTGTTTGCCATATCTTAAATGGAAAACTATAGTCCTAAACGTCTTTGTGAAAGTTCATTCAAATCCCACAGTGAATTGAGTGATGCTCTGGTCACCAACCATACAGGGATCTAATGAACTTCCTTCAGGTCAGTCAGTAAGAGCTGTGTTCCTGCAGAAGTAACTGGCAGAACTTAATCCAATGCTTGGGTTCATACACCTAATCTCAAACTCAGACCTATCAAACCCCATCTACTGACCAAAAGATGCTCACAACTAGCATCTGACTCCTAAAGGTGTGTTTGATTCTGTGGCCTCAGCATTTGCTTCAAGAGCCAGTTTTTCCACCTGGGTAAGGGTAAGTCCAAAAGAAGCCAAACAACTAACTGCAAGGCTAGATTTGGGAATAGTCTAGGTAGATGAAGTTTAGAAGTTACCTGAGCAATCACTGCGGGACATAGCATTTGACCCAAGGCTGGAGTCCAGTGCTCCCAAGGGCACAGTCTCAGTAGTACCCTCTGTGGACTACGGTTAATGCACTTAAATATGCTTTCTGTACTCAAGTCAGAAGATACAAACACATTTAGTAAAAGATGATTATTAGAGGTTAATTTGCTGTAATTTTTTCTGCCAAATTACCAATTAATGTAGCTGGAAAGTAATATTTTACAGATCTATAATCAAGCCCAGAAAGAAATTGGAGCTTCAATTGGAGCCTCTAACTATTAATGTATTAAATTATCCTACTATATCTTCATCTGATTATATCAAGCACTCTCCCAGAATTTGAGAAAGTAGTAATAAATTAAATGATAAATGACTATTGATTATTTTTATCTTGTTATCATCCTCTAGATTTTGATATGGATATTGCTAACTGATGCTGAGACATGGTGAACATAGGCAGTGGTTTCAGACAAATACATAACACCTGCAGAATAATTGTGTATCAAATGGTTGCCTCTTTTTCTCTGTGCTCTATTGCTAGGTAAAGATGCACTATGGCAAATTTTTTATCCAATGTACATAATAGCAAGTTCTCTTCAGAGGCAGAAAGACTGTTAACCGAAATGTTTTTGTTCTGTTAATGGTGTTTGGTGGGAGGCGCAGAGGAGGAGGAGTACAGACTCACAGCTTTTCATGCCTCATTGCCACAGCACACCCCTTTGGAGCACCAGACCCTATGCACCTATTGCCAGAGGATTTTTTGAAGATAAATAATGCTTAAATTAATTTCCTAAAAAGGACTGTTTTTCAGCTTCTCTTCTCTCCTCTTCACCTTCTGACACCCAGAGAACAAGTGAGTGTAAGAGGCAGCAGAATTTTTTTTTTCTTAGGTGAGAAGCACTTCATAGAATCACAGAATTTTTTAGGCTGGAAAAGAACTTTCAGATCATCAGATCCAACCATAAGTCTATAACTATCACATCCACCATTAAATCCTGTCCCTAAGCACCACATCTACACATCTTTAAATACCTCCAGGGTCGGTGACTCACCCGCTTCCCTGGCAGCTGGTTCCAAACCTTGACAACCCTTTTGGTGAAGAAATTTTTCCTAATATCCATCTAAACCTCCCCTGGTGCAACTTGAGGGCATTTCCTCTTATCCTAGCCCTTTTCAGTTGGCAGAAGAGATCAACACCCACCTGGCTACAACCTCCTTCCAGGTAGGTGTGGAGAGCGGTAAGATCTCCCTTCAGCCTTCTCTTCCCCAGGCTGATAACCCCAGTTCATTCAGCCACTCCCTAAGAATTGTGTTCCAAACCACCAGCTTTGCTGCCCTTCTCTGGACACCCTCTAGTACTTCAACGTCTTTTGTGTAGTGAGGGGCCCAAAACTGAACACAATACTCAAGGTGCAGCCTCAGCAGTGCCAAATACAAGGGGACAATTACTTCCCTAGTCCTGCTGACCACCCTATTTCTGATCCAGGCCAGGATGCTGTTGGCCTTCTTGGCCACCTGGGCACACTGCCAGCTCATGTTCAGCCAGATGTCAACAACAAACACACCCGGGTCCTTTCCTACCGGGCAGCTTTCCAGGCACACTTCCCCAAGCCTATAGGGGCTGCAGGGAGTGGCAGTGCAGGACCTGGTACTTAGCTCTACAGAACCTCTTACAGTTGGCCTCAGCCCATTGATCCAGACAGTCCAGATCCCCCTTTAGGGCCTTCCTAACTTCAAGCAGATCAATGCTACAACCCAGCTTGGTGTCATCTGGAAACAGACGGAGGGTGCACTTGATTCCCTCCTCCAGATCACTGATAAAGATACTAAATAATAACTGGCCCCAGTACTGAGCCCTGAGGACCACCACTTGTGATGGCCTCACATCATCTTTGTAGTCCCTCTGAGTTGCCTGCCCCTTCTTTCATAGCCAAAGGCTATAAGATCTCCTTTTTTTCCTTGAGTTCCAGCCAAAGCTCTGTTCACCCAGCTCAGTCTTCTTCCCTGCCAGCTTGTCTTTCAGCACATGGGGTTGGCCTGCTCCCGTGCCTTTCAGCTTTGCTTCTTGAAGAATGTCCAGTCTTCCTGGACTCCTTTGCCCTTCAGCACTGCCTCCAAAATGTCTCTGTCACCCAGGCTCCTAAGCAGACCAAAGTCCAGGGTAGCAGTTCTGCTAACCCCCCACCTTACTTCTCCAAGAATCAAAAGCTCTATCATATCACGATCACTATGCCCAAGACAGCCTTCAACAATCACACAACCCACAAGTCCTTCTCTGTTCATATACAGCAGACCCAGCAGGACATGTTCCCTAGTTGGCTCACTCAGCCATGTCAGGAACACCCCAGGAACTTGCAGTTTTGCCTGCTTCATTTAAAATAAAAAAAATCACCCACATAGACTAAACACAGTGTGTGATCACCATGCATGTTAAACTGAGCATGCCTAGGTACACGGTTACAAAAGCAGCACTAACCAATCGCACGGACTGTGTTTGCCAATGTTTAAAGATCTGGAAGTCAGAAACGCCACCACCAACACTTGTTGTAAAATGTGATTGCAAGACGGTCCTGGAAACACTACTATTGGCATACAAGTCATAGTGGCAATGTTATCCTACACAAAGAAATATTGTTCTAATCAGCACTTTCCTAGATGCCAAGTACTTTTCATTTCAAAAGCATTTTGCCTGTCTGTGCAAAACTGCTACTGACAGTAGGTCTTCTTTAATGCAGAAAAAATACAAGGATAGATAATAGTCTCTATGATACCTAAAAAATAATATCTATATTATTACAGTAATTCTAATAAATATATAATTTCTTATTAATTTGTGGCATAATAAATTCAGTAATTTTACAGCATGTAAGAGTGTTTTATTGGCCATTACAAAATTCCATTTCCTTCCAGATAGCTCCCTGCAGTTTTGTCTCCCAATTACTGAAATATCCTTGAATGCATTTTTAAGAGAGTCACAGAGCAAACTACATAAAAAGACAGCTGCAGACCAGCTGAAAACTGACTTTTGAAAGTGTCCAGCTACCTGATTCAGTTTTCCTTAGCGAATTTTGCCTGGAAATTCAATCACAAATTTAGGTCCCACAGGTTAGTGGAAAAATGTTTTTACATCCTACTTATCCCAGGCTGTCCACATAATCAACTTTTAATAAGGGAGAGAGAAGCAGATGCAGAACATACCCTCCCCTGAGAGACATCTATGTCGGTCCAGGTGGCCACATGGCATCAGAACACTTTTGTGCTGCAGTGGAGAGCAACTACAGTTGTCGCACCAACCGCAAACAGATACAGAGCCCTCTAACACAGACAGCACTATTTTGGAGTCCTGGGCACAGTCCAAGCACACAGTTTTTGCTGCTTTCGGTCCTTGCATACAATCAGCTAGAGGACATAGATGTGTGATGACTGGAAATGAAAATGCAGAGGATTCTGAAATAACATGAATGAGTTAATTATATTAACGGATGGGAATTACATGTACTGCCAGTGAAAAACATGTAGGATGCAGCTGGATAGAGCAGTCATTCAGTTAAAATGGAAGCAGTTTAAGAAGGTTGAGCTCTAAAATAAAATCCATTTTGCTGTCATTACAGGAAGCTGGAATGTTAAATCTGACAAAAAGGCAAAGCAACGTCAACTCAAATTTGATTTCATGTATATTGGGTCAAATTACACATGGCAAATAAGATTTACTCTGAGTTTAGTGTTCATGAATCATTTGTGAACAGATTTTCTTTATTTGTAGGCATACACCAAATTGCTCCTATGTAAGCATGCCACAATCTTCTGCATTGTTTGCGAATCGCTCATATTGACTATTCATAGCATGTAATTGATCATTTAGCTCACAAGCCAAAATTTTCCTTCTAGAAGGATGACTTAGAATGTCCAAATAAAATAGAAATGAAACAACGAATACATTTTATATGTATGACCAGACAAATACTACTATCTCCTGAAATGCATGAAATTTTAGTAAATATTCAGAAAGTGTGCAAATAGGAAGGCTGGACAAAAAATGAAAGTGAACACAGTGTTCACTGATTAGGTCAATAATTAAGGTCTGTTTTTTTAGCTCTAATCCTAATAATTTCACAGAAAGATCATGTAGAAGTATTCACATGTCCTCAAAGGAAGGAAAAAATAGCATTGAATATAATGAGTAGTCTTTGGTTTAAAAAAAAACCAACTGAATAAGTACTTAATTCCATGGAGAAAACTGCATAATAAAAAAGCTTCATTAAAAAAAAATTAAAATACACAAGGCAGCAGAATACATATCTGAAAAACTCTGGCAAATCAAGAGAAAATTAACTTCATTGCAAGCTAAAATAATTTAGGCTCCATAGCCTAAATGACGTACTTCATAGAAATGAGATATAACCAGCATCTTTTATGGAAAAGGCCAGCCTACTACCGAGAAACTACAAAGATTAGAGAAAGAGGTTGTAGAAAAACAATTGAAGAATGATCTAAGAAAACATGAAAGCGGTTCCCTGAGCACAAGCAACTTTATCTGAACCAGAATCTACTGATAAACTGGGAATGTTTAATTTGGAGAAAGTTTTTAAGGCAAATCTAAAGAATAAGTGTCAAAAGTCACCACAAAAGAAGTTTCATTTTTACCAGACAGAAACCCCTTTTTTCCCCCCCATCAGTCCTCATGTACAATGAATACTTGCAATCTCACCTTGAAAGCATGAAAATGAAAGTAGTTATTCTCCATACCAGCACTACTTCCATAACATGTAGGCTAAATGACAAATTATTATACAAAACCTCCAAGAAAAGTGGTGGAGTGATGCTACTATAAAATGACAAGAATGGCAATGTTTAAGAAGTCTGATCAGTCAGAAGGACATTCTTGCAAAGGCGTCCACTTCTACAAAGAGATTTAAATATCTTTTGGTTAACATGTAAAATCTTGCAAGACAAAATTAAAGACATTTATCTTATTCAGTACTTGATAACTTCTAAAATAATAAGTAGATTCAATGAGTCTACCACAAACACTGCCTACGTTATATTCTGACTGCCTGTTTTCAGCACAGAGAGATAAAACTGTATTTCCCTTTACCAAAGACCTTTATGAATTTGGGTAAATCAGAGAGTCATGACATCAACAGTTCTTGTCATTTTCTCCTACTTTTTTTTTTGTTTGCTTAACAGGTGAAACAGGAAACAGAAGAATGAAAATCTTGAAAAAGCACCCTGGCTCACAAAATACTATATTCTAATGTCCACAACAGTAAAAGTAAAGATTGCAATGTTTCCTATAAATTAAAGCCTTGTGGATGATGGAGATAACTCTTTCAGGAGTAGCTGGGCAATCTGTTTTTCTGGTCACAGTGGCCTTTTTCCATCCTAAAGGACATGACCTCAAAGCAATGGTAGACGTTCAAAAGGTTTTTGTGAAGAACATGAAAAATGTATTAACTTCTCATGCAGTGTGACATCTTACCTGCTGCTATTCATTATTATATTCAGCAACAGGAATAGGAAATGCCATGGGGAAAAAAAAAACAAACCCTACACAAATAGATCCTTCAGCCAAAGTTAGCGGAATGCGGTTCCGTTCGAGGGTTGGTTCAATTCAGTTCAGTTCCAGGGGGTTATTTAGCCACTGACACACTGCGAGGAATGGGAATCAAAAGAAGACAAAACCAGCACACGGCACAGAGGTAACAGATCATTTTGCAACTGACATTCTAACAGGGGGATGACATAGCCAGGCACCGTTCAAAGCAACAAAACTATTACGGGAACACTGTGCACAGAAGAGGATGTTCAGAGCTGGGAATGTAGCTGGGGCGTGTAAATAGGCACTGAGATAGAACCAGGCTTTTCTGTTATCTACAAAACTTAGATAACCATTTTGCTTAGATAAATCAAACAGAAAAACCCAGGATGCTCCATCCTGGTTTAAAGCAGCCCAAAGCAAAGGGGCTAGTGTCTTCTTGTCTCCAGAACTGGCATTAAAAAACCATTGCACAAATTTGCACAGTTTTTTTAAGGCATGTTTAGGTAGTTTTCTATTAATAAGGCACTATTATAACATTGCTATAGCAACCCTAGAGTTATGGTTGAGAAGACATTTTCTAAGCCTTTCTAGCCTGGTGCTTCTAACTTTTAAAGCTTTGGAAAATGCTTTAAAATTCTGACTGGTTCAGCCCAAATATTTCAAGTCTGTTGTTAACTTAATAGCAAACACTTTGAGAAGTTTTTTGGTGGGGAAATGTCACGCTTGATGAATCTGCATGTATAAATATTACACTTCTTGCATTAAAAGGTATGTTCAGAAAATGAAGCAGTATTCAATGAAAAGGAAATGAAAGGTGAGACATGTTGATGTGATGAGTAAAGCTGTAAGTTTATACAAAACTAAGTCAGTAAATTAAAAATTATGATATCCTCAACACCTGTAATGCTGCCCTGAGCAGAGAGATTAACATACTAAGCAGTGCACACATGAAGTGATAAAAGCAAGCAGCATACACAGCAATACACAGCACTATGTAAGCACAAGTTAAAGTTATTTTGGGAAACAGTTTCTCCACTTGTGTGTACAAAACCTTATGCTAACACAGGGCCAGATTTACTCTTTGGCAGAAATTCAGCAGAGATGAGAAGACGCCCATAAGCTTGTCATTGGGAAGTCTTCCCTTCAACAGGTTGTTTCCACTCACAAGTAACAACAGATTTCACCTTCAGACCTATATGCAGGGCCTGTGCATCAGCTCTGCAGGTCTTCCTGGCCACTAAGTGAAGCAGATCTACTTTGTCTCTCTGCTATTCAAGACCTGGACTCCTCTTGGAGGAAACTAGACCTGTGCAGAGCCTTCTATTCCTCCAACTATGAAAGGACCCTCTAGGCAAGGTGGAGTACTCTAGGAAGCCCACTGCTTTGCTTTACTTTCAGTGTCACCTGAAGACTGAAAGAAATCAGACATTCTCACAACTGACATGTTTTTATTTCTCGTTAAAAGAGAAAAATCCAATTTTCACACAGAAAGGCAAATGCTTCTCTTTTCTTTTTTTTTTTTTTTTCCATTTTTTGAGCCAATACTGAATCATGCTGCTCTGATAACAATGAGACAATCATGACTGGAATCACAGGAATCTATCTCCCTGCTCCAGAACAGGATTAAGCTATTTCTGATGGATATTTTCCTCTAACGCCTTCTCAGAAATCCTCAGTGATTCCACAATCTCACAAGATAACCTGCTCTATTGTTGTACCACACTTAGGGCTAGGAAGTTTTTCTTGATGTCTAACATAAATCTCTTTTCCTGCAATTATGTTGAATTTATCTCTTGAAGATAAGGTACTATGTTCAGCAGGAGATGATGTGTGAATGATGATGTGGCAACTTGTGAAGCTACATCATCACTCCTGAATGTGCTACTCTTACAGACAGGCAGTTTGAATTTCCACTAGAGATCATTTGATTGAAATTAACAGGCTTGACTGTGAGGGAATAAAGAAGTCCAAATTTTCATGAAATCTAAATTGCTATTACTATTATTTTTTTCCAGTTTTACAAAGGATACAATATTGTATACAATACAATCTCTTAAAGGGTTCTTCAATGGAATGTTTTCTGTAGCATATAAAATAGATATTGAAGGAAAAATAACAATGTTTTTTATTTTCACTTTTAAAATCTTTTTCCCATACTTGCTGAACAGCCTAAAGTCCTTTACAAGTAGCAGATACAGACTAATAGATGTTAAAGACCTGAATACTTTCAAATGTGTCTAGAAAAATTCACATTGCACAAGTTCCTTGATTCCTGCAGAACACACCTATCAAAGACTCTGCTTTCATAGCATTTGTTGACAGAAAACAACAATTTCCTATTTTAGCTGTTAGAGATTTTACATTTCCTAAGGTTAAAGGTTCCTAAATACAGCTGTTTCTGGCATAATCAGAGAAGAAATACATATGGAAAAACACCAATGGAAAGGTTATGTTTTTTCCCTGCTGAGTAGTTTATGAAAATATCTGAATTTTTTTTTTTGTTTGTTTGGGAAGAGACAACCAGATTTAATTGGTCAAATGCTTTTTGTACACCTCTTATTTGCTGTATTTTATAACTTTACACACTGATTAAACATAACAAGCAATGGATGAGAAATGTAGACATGTATATACAGGCCAGCACTGCTCAGTAGTGTACCAGAAAATATTTCAAACTTAGAGGACAGAACAGGACTCAGACTAAAGTAAATATTTACATCAGAAACAGTGAGTTTAATTTGCACATCAGTCCTCAAAGAAAAAAATTAATGTAGGTTTGGCTGGGATACAGAGGATCTGATCAAAGACATCGATGTAGGATGAAAGTAAGTCACAGTGATCACAATCCCATTCTTAATCAGGGTATTGAAGTTGCTGTTCTTGAGGGTCTAAATTCATTTATTGTCTCAGCAGTCCAAAGGGATGAGAACAGCATGCAACAGTGTTAGTATAGCTAAGAAAAATAAAGAAGCTGGAATATCCCAGAAGCAGAGCTACATTTCTGCATCGAGGCAATTTGGTGACACGAAAACCTGACAAAGCAGGAGAGACAGCTGACACACAGTGCCATGGAGAACCCTCGGCAGTACAACAGCTCCTGGCAGGGAGCTTGCATCCAGATCCAGACCTGCTGCAGTGTAATTGCAACTCCATGGAAATCAAACGTTTAAACTGTGTAAACTGTGTCTGAATTAAATCTTTTGGGTTTCAAATGAGCCTTCTCATTTTTTCCCACAGTAACAACTGTTGGTCTAAGTGCTACCAACAGCGTGGAAAAATGACAGCGGATAACAGCCACTTCGGGATTCTTAAGAATTCTTCCGCGCTGCTCATGGAAGTGCCGAGCTGGTGACAGCACCATCATTACTTTTATCTCCTGGCTGAAATGAAAAGTGCTAGGGCTTCAGCTCTCTCTGTTGTCTACCAGGAGCTCCATAAAACAGTAATATGCTGTGGTTTAATTTTCCACATGGAACATTTCACACAGCTCTTCCCATAGAAGAGGAATCCTCAAAGGAAACAGAATCTGAAGATGGGGACTGACAATGTGGTGGCTGCATATAAACAAGCTGGTTTCATTTGTAAACATCTATATTAACCACTTAGTTAACACCGAATCAGAACACGTTGTGTTTTCCCCCACTGAGGATCTAGTCAGGGTTTTTCCCCTGCAAACCCATCTGTGAAATTCTATGGTGTCCACAAAGTTTTGCAAAGTCGGAGAGCAGTCAGCAATTAAATCTGATAACTAGTCACTTATTGTGAAGGTTATACAGAAATATGTTTGCTGTCAAAAGCGCTCATTTATCACTTATATGACACCTGGGGGACATAAGTATGCTGAAGCATGAAAACAGTGAGCTACAGTTAAAACATTTTTGTTTCTTCCTTTTCTTCACACCTTCAAGTAGGAGACATGATGTTGCTATAGAAAACCTATTCATACTTGAAACCAAGTCAGGTCTGACACAAATTGAACATATACTAGGTGGGGGAAAAGATAATAAGTAAATAAGGAAAGTCATTTATTTAGCAAAACCCTGCAGCTACTGTATTATTTATACCAGTGTAAAATGCTACCAAGTAAAAATTGTGACATTCCACACAGGTATAAATGATTAATTACACACAGGACATGGAGTGTACAGCAGACTGCACAGGATGCAGAAATGTTCCCATTTTTACTCAGATTCATTTTTAACTGTCACTAAATCCACCTAACTACAACTTCAAATTTTATTCATACCGTTGGGCTTGTTCTTTGTGTGTGTGTATGTGAAAATATCACTTTGTACTCATTAGTCTTATACAATCCAGGATAAAATAGGGTGAGTTACACAGGTGCACCAAGATTCCTCCAGGAATAACTGCATAAAACTATCTTTACAAAAGCTGTGCTTTTGGTACGTGTTTTCTGATGTCTGGCTACGTATTTCTGGTGAGGAGTGATTCCCTGCCATTTCTTGTAGGTTCTAGAGTCACTCACTGTAAGATGAGTCCATTCTACTGTAGACCACAGTCACTTCTCATTATACACTGCACAGCTACTTTACTGCAATTCATCTCTTTTCCAATGATTTAGCTATCTTCTGCTTTGATTTCAACTGGGATGCTGTTACTTACCTTTGCTCATTATTTCTTACACGTTTCAGGCTTGTAAGTACTGCATTGCTGAGAAACACTGATAATAAGAATTCCATAGTACCAAGGTAAGACCAAAATATTCCAAACATGTTCAGGAAGTTTCAACTTACTACTGCAAAAGGTGGTGCAAATGAAAACATGTGTTTTCTTTAATCTTCCCAAAACATTTTTAACTCATAGAAATGTTTAAAAACTATGGGAACCATTTTTCTAACCGTAACCATTGCTTGCTATTCCAATACAACATAGTGATCAAAAAAACCACAGGTGATCCCTATCCCAAGTATTTATGATCTAAACAATACACTGAAAACAGATTAAAAAGCAAGTGTCAGAAAATAGTAGTTCTGTAAATATCAGAATCCATGAAGTCATCTTTCCATTGGGGTTTTACATTGTTATTGGTTGGTTTTGTTAATGAATAATATTAATGCTATACGAGTTCATTTGTTATTGTACAAGAAAGGATACACGAGTAATTTGAAGGCTGCAACTGTGGGGAAAGCCGAAATCAGAGTGTGCATCTGGAGAGTCCACGGAAGACCAAAACCCAGACTGAAGCTCTACCACTACAATAATACCTAATACAACAAGAGTCCCACAGTCCTCTGCATGGATTTTTCTATTGGCTACCTTGAATGAGCTCAAACCGCATACTTTCTTTTCAGAGGAACAAGAAATAAACTCCATTTCTTCTCTGTAGCCATCTTCTCTGATAAAATTTAAAGACACTTTAAGTCTCTCTAGTCCTCTTCCAAGTTTTGCCAAAGGTTTAATAATTTATTAACAGCAAAGGGTAAATATATTTACCCATACAGTATAATCACAGAAATTTTGTTCCCTCAAGAAACCAGGCCTAAAAACAGTTGAAGGAAGCACTAACAAGGAGCAGTTACTTTATTATGGCAGAGGTGGCAAGCTGGACAAGCAGGCAGTCAAATGGGAAGAGCTGATCTAGAACGAAAGGTCAAGTGAGGCCATGAGATGTGTGGCCAACCTGCCATAGGAGAACTTCAGGGGATGAAAGCAGACAACCGCGAGGAGAGTGAAAGATGAGAGAGAAAATCAAAGAAGAGAGGGAGGGATAAATGGAGGAGAACAGGAGAATGGATGAGAATATGGAGAGTAAAAAATGGCTTGTTGGGGAGAAAAAATTGACACTGTTTAACATCTAGTCCCTCTGGAGAACATGGTCTCAAATTATTTGCAAGCATAAATTCATTCATCTTC
Source organism: Zapornia atra (assembly GCA_013400835.1). Taxonomy (NCBI): domain Eukaryota; kingdom Metazoa; phylum Chordata; class Aves; order Gruiformes; family Rallidae; genus Zapornia; species Zapornia atra. Next base: position 350,372 of record VZTU01013285.1, read on the forward strand.
ATGCAAATTATTCAGGGAAAAAGAGAAGGGCATCTCAGAGGAGATGTTATCCACTCAGTCCTTCCACTTCTCTGAGGAAACAGCATCTGCTCAGCCCTTCCAAGGCAAGGGAGTGAAAATGAGGTTTATATAACAGTTGCAGATATAGACTGCCAAGAAGTCAAAATAATTCATTGCTTCTTCAAGAATCTAAAAATTCACAGCTCCTGTGATCCACTGGAAGCTTGTTGGGGGCTGTAAGAAGTAGTTTGAAGAACTCTCCTGTGGAGAATATCAGTTCTGGGAGCACAGAGGAATGATACTAGCAATGGCACCTGCAAAAGAAAAAAATCTATATATTTCAGGTGACACAAGAGATGTCAGTGATCAGAGGCTCTGGATGTCATCGGTATTCTCCAAGGTGGAGCAGAGGGACCAAAAAAAGAATGACTACTGCAACTACCAGAATCAGAAGCTGTTCAGCACAGATATTTGAATGATGTTTGAAAATAAACTTCAGTAAAAGTAGGCTCATGCTCCTGCCTTGGAAGAAGATCGTGGTGAGAAAAGTTACAGAGCTCTGGGACAGCTAATGAGTAACTAATAATAAGTAACTGTAAGTAGCCACTGACACAAGAACGAGTTTGGAAGTTTATAAAAATGGGAATAATTTTAAACATTAAAATTAACCTGATTTGTGAGTGAATTATTTGAATCCTTTCCTGACATTGGCTTAACAAGGGCCAGACCATCTCATCAGCTCTGACACTCTCCTTGCTAATAGAAGTGCCATGGTGGGTGCTCCTCAGAAACTTGACAATGATACAGATAACATCCTGCATAACTGTGGAATGGCAGACAGAGAGAGAGAAGCACAAGGGCTACAGTTTTGTTTGCATCACCTACCCCTACTGAGGTGAGACCTCTTCACTTCTCTATTGCACCTTCTCCAAAAGAAGAAATGCCAGTTTGACCTTTCCTATGAGAGCAGCTGCTGAACAGTCCTCTCTCTTGGTGGTAAGAAAAGTACATGGTAAGGAGAGGAGAGGCAAGTTTGGCACCTTATTTTCAGTTCTCAAAATTACCTCTCGCCTTTGAAAGAAAACAATTTGTTTTCAGAGTGTGGTACCACAAGGAGCCTGAGCAGTCTGAGGCTTGGCTGGACTTGATGGGAATGAGGAGAAGGAGGTCAGACACCACAGCAGACAGGAGAGCACATTAGCAGCACTCCTCTGCTTTAAAATTAGACATGGGTTTCAAAACAACACTTCCTTCTTCTAATTTTTGAAGTTGATTATTTTCCAAGAAACTCTGAACTGGCAGTACCTGTTTTTTAAATTATTTTGGCAAAAATGTATAGAGATGGAAAAGACAGCCCAGAAGACACAGGTTATTCTGTATTTCAAACTGATGATCTCAACATGCCTTAACAATAAGCACCAATTAATACTTCCAAGGATCCTGAAGTGTAAGTAAGTCTCATTTTACAGATGAGGAAACTCAGACACAGAACAGTTCTGTGACTGCTGGGGTCAGAGTGTAGCAACACTATCTATCTCATCTGTCAATCTCTGCTGCCCTTTCCCACAGTATATGATCTTCTCTCAAGAATTAATAACTAATATTACAACAGGCCACAAGTCTAAATTCGCTCTTTCCTTTTCCCAGACAGGGTTTATCTAACTTATTTCCTCTTCTCACTCTCCATGCTGACCTTTTCTACTTTTCTCTTTTCTTCCCTGCTGCTTTAAGCTGTGCACATGGTAGGGACAGGGGGACTAAAATAACATGCTGTACTGTACCCTGAGGGCTATAAAGTTATGATCATTGTCACCTGTTTCAGCAAGGGGTTTCAGAGTCTTCTATGTCTTCTACTGTCCTGAGACTTACCCTACAGATTAGGAGAAATGCTGTTCCTAAAGTAAAGTAGATGGTAGGAGAGAACATTGTCTGAGAATAAGCTCGTTTATGTAGTGACTTGAGAAAAAAAAAAAGATTTTAAATTTAATAATGATATTCTGAAACTGACTCAAATGCCATGGGGGGACAGCCTAGAGAGGGAAGCACACCTCTCAGATTCCAGGCAGCAGAGTAACTGTTAGCGAACAGGTACACCTGAAGACAGCACAGAATCTCCCCTTTCAAGTGATTGGTGGGAAAAGACTATTTGTTCGTTGGAAGTTCTGTTGCATGTGGAAAAGTCAGAGGAAGTGGTTCAACTCGAGCACAGTGCTAAACAAAACACAAGTTTGCTTCTTGAGGTATGACCACGCCAATCTCACGGCTCCTTTGCGCGGTGCTGAAGTGTCCTGCAGCCAAGGTGGACAGGCATCACTCAGACTCACAAGGAGGCACACTGTACATTTCTAGGGAGTGCCTCTTCCCAGAAACCTGCCAACATCTGCGACGGATATTAAGTGCTGTGCCTGCTGCATGATTACTGCCTGCCAAAGGTTGACCTGTTCTGGTAAGTATGCTCATGTCTCCTTACAGTAGACCTTGTATACTTCACTGCCTTCAGCCCAGGGTGAGAAATTAATCCACAATCTCAAGATACTACAGAGTGCTGAATTTCAGACTGTGGAAAGTCTGTGCCAGAGTTTATCTGCAAGTTTATCTGCGAGTATAACAGGACCTGCAAACTGTCACAAATTGGATTTGCTTTATACCTGTTATATCTCACAACACTAGTAAGAAAATGGAGGATGAGATGGGAAGATAAGTGAAATATTTTTACAAGTGGTGTTCACTTGCAGGAGGCCCCCCTTTCTCAAAAAAAAAAAAAAAAAAAAAGAAAAAAAGAAAGAGTAACTTTTTCTTTAGTGGATGCTTTGAAGCACCTGAGCTGGAAGATTCTCAGCTTGAGGGCAGACACACCCGGGTAGGTGAGCAACTTTTTCAGGTCACACCTATATTTGTAATAGAGTTTGTGATGTGACCAACATGTGCCAAGGTGGTGACCTGAATGACAATCATGTGGCTGACTGGAGAGACGATTGGGAATGTCTGAGTACAGTCTGTGTGCATACTGAATGAAGTGCCTTAGGAAATCAGCTTCACCAGCATGTAAAACACACAAGCACCAATCTCACAGACCCTCTCTTGTGGGGAGATCTGAGAGCTGACTTGAAGGTAGATATATTCAAATTATACTACTACCATTTTAGCATTTGTGACTGAACAGTATAGCATACCTTCTCTCCTTGCTGTTTTGAACAGCCCAGTAGACTGACTTTGGCTAGCTGGAACCATCGGATTTGCTTTTGTTAATGAAGGTCAGGGTGGAGCTGTAGATCAGCTCTGAGGTCAAAATTCAACAGTTCTGGATCTTGCCCTCAACAGCATAAGCTTTCTGTTAATAAAGTACAAAAAGAAAGAGACATAATCAATTCACCTATAATTATTCAAGATAATGGTGCATTTACACACCTCTGTAGGGTGGAGGGGGTATTTTTGCATCTATGTATAGTAAAAGACAGTGCTAATGGACATCTATATATCTGAATACTGCAGAGTGGTAGATAGGTGCTTTATCCTATTCATTTCTCATTTTCCTTTTGTTTTCTGGGAGCAGAACCACAGTTTATCACCTGTTAGCCCTGAGCCTCGCAGAACAGTTTGTCCTATTCTGCTGGAAATTACTTGTATCAACTGTGGTTTTTCATACCTCAGAATGACCCTCTCAATAGCATATTAGCTGACAAGAAACAATGCAAAGAAGTTGATTTGCCCTTTTAAAGCTCTTTTTTCATACACATGTCTACTTAGAACTATCAAATCATTTAGATTAGAAAAGACCTTGAAGAACATTGAGTCCAGCCATAATCCTACTTGTTGGGTTGGATTCAGTGAAAGGTAAATTTGTGAATGTAAAGACTGGCTTCACTGCTTCCCTTGGGTAAGAATCCGACAAAAAATAATGTATCATTAAAAATGGTTTTGTTTGCTTCAGAATTTTACAGAATCTGACTTACTTACCCATGTCACCAAAGTTTAATAGCTATTAAGTTGATAAAATGAATCTTAATGTCAGTGTATTTCTTCTCTGAAAGAGGTATCACACTAGCACTTAAGCCTGAATTAAATTAGCACCATACTATTTCAAAGTAAAACTTGAGAAAGAGAATTAAAAAGGAAAAGTGCACTCTGGAGACCTAAAATGCACATCACAAAATGTCCATTATTAAATGGATATGCTTTCACCAATTCTGCCTAATGGAACCATTTTGGTTATACACCTTCTTTATCCCTGGTTTGATGCTGAGACAGGAATGTACCAATACATCAGACACCTATACTGGATGTTAGAAGACAGCATGTGTAAAATACCGATGGGAGCTACTAGGATTTTTTTAAACAATCCGGGCACCTGTTTACATGCTGGCATTTAAACACTTTGCTTTAAACACCTGTGCCCCAGTTGAACACTAAATTAGATGAATTTGATTTCATTGACCAAGATGTTTCCTATCTTAAAATTTCCACTAGCAGGGTTAATGCAGTCTACTCGCAAGGAGATTACTATTTAAAATAATGATCAAGAAAAGGCCAAAAGTTCATTCTCACACTCAGTTGAAACAGGGACAAAAATAAGCAGACCTCGGGAATGATGATCTCCATTTAGCAAATTAATTAAAACAACATAAGGTAACTTAGGAATAAGAATGCCCCTGAGAGATTTTTGCATGGCTTTCAAGATCATGGATACAGTACAAAGTAAAGTAATCTTTTGATGTTAGATGAGTGAAAGCAGCTTCACTGGCATATTTTTTCCTGCAGTTTTGAAGTTAGCACCATGTTCTTATTTGTTCTGGCAGAGTACAGTCTCCTCTATTTTTATTTAACCAAAAAGCACTCTTAAAAACATAGAATGTTAATATTCACATTAAATATTAGTGAGAACATAGTAAAGTGGTAGTAAAAGGTAACTGTTAGGAATTCAAGTGTGAATAGGCAATGCTGTGGTTAGACCGATCCGAGCAGACCTGGCAGGAATGAAGCTTGTGTGTTTCCTCATCTTCCTCATCAGTGCTGTGCAGAACACAGGAGCATCACTGCAGCTTAACTCCGGGTGGAAACACCACAACATTGTAAAGTTGCGCTTTAACTGGCACTTTCATTGTGCTAATGGTATTTCAAACTTCCACCTCAAGCTCCTGCCCCTCCACACTGTGCCATCCTCAGGAATAGCACATTCAGCGATACACAAGCACGGTCACACAACTCTCCTACCTGAGGAGATAGAGCAGGTGAATTTACATATTTATTAAACATTGTAAGTCGAAGCACGTACTGCAGTGCCGCGCTGCATTGTGAAGGAGAGCTCCAGTAGCAACTGGGATTACTGCACTGGAAAACACACCCCAGCCAGTCTGTTGACATACATGTGGATAAAGGTAGAGAAATGACCCAACAGGTATTTAAGACAAAAGCAACTTGAGGGATAACTGCACTCAGCACTGCATCTGTGCTCTGCAGGGGCACGGAGAACATCCTTGATCTCATTCTCTGGTGGGAGTGCAGTAGAGACAGCACAGGTGGCTGGCCAGGAAGGACACTCATCTATCAGCTGCTACCCAGCCAGCCTAGCAGTAATGAGGGACTCCAGAGAGAGATGGATTCAGTTCTCACTTGGAAAGAGGATGTTGCTCAAAAGCATAAAATGGAAGTGTTCATTACAAGAAGAATCAAAAGCTGAAAGAAGAGTTTATTGTTGAAACCATGGGACAAAACTAAAATCAGACTGGTCTCATACCTGCTAATCATAACTTCCTTCCTATGTAAACGTTTCTGGCTGGTGATACTAAAAGAGTTACTTGAAGATAGTCACATCTTGACATCACACAGATGAGGGTGATAAAAATGACTGTAACACTAAAAGCAGCTCATTTCTAAGTCTGCACCACTTCACCACTTAAATACTTCAGAGAAACCTTTCAACATGTTCAATGACAAACATATATCCTCCACCTACCCTGCAGGACTCAATCCATTCTTGCCCTTGAGATTTTCCAGTGGATCTCCAGGGCCTGAAGATGGTTTTAGCCACAACTATTTAAGACAGCACCACCCAGGCCCTCATCTTGGATGTGACTGCTCCAGCAGGAGAGGTAACACAGCAACTATGTGGAAGCTCTTCAGGCAGGGCTGTCCTCCCCTTTCAGCCCTCACCACCACCTTGGGAGATCCATTATTGACACACATTTGCTCCTGCTGGGACTGCTATGGGAACAATTCCCACTGACCAGGGCACTCAAGAGACTGCTGGGATTTGCAACACCTACTCCTATTGTGGAGACTGCCCAGCAAGCTCAGGAGTCCGGGCTGTGGAAGATCAGCCCGACCCAGTTATTTGCAGCAGTGATTTATCACGATCGGGTCTTGACCTGTCTTTCCTGTCCCTCTGTGGGAGGTTAGGGCTCCTGCAGCAGGAAGGGAGTGGATAAATGCAGACAGTAATGTTCCTAGTCAAAAAGCAAGATGCCACAAAGCTACTCCACAGGAGTCTTTGGTAATCCTGATCTTTATACACTAAAAAAAATGGTATTACTTCTTTATTGTAGAACAGGCGATCAGCCAAGCTGGCCTTTTATCCAGTGCAGACATGATAATGGGAAATATGTATGGGTCTTACCCTATAATTAGGGTGCATTCAGAAGTGTCACAGGCTTTCCAGGCAGGCAAATGTAAAGCACCATGACTCATCACTAAAGGGTGTGATTGCTCTCAGGGATTTGTAAGATTTTCTTTAAATGCGGATCTGTTCCTTCCTCTTCAGTGGGATGTCAGAAACTAGAATTTGAAGAGCCTGTTGAGGGCCGATGTGTCAAACTGCTGATAAGCCAGATATAGCTGTTTGTGCCAATTATCACCAGCCCTGAAGGTGATGAAGGAAATCCTTTACCCACTGAGCTCCAGGGAAAAAGGTTAGCCAGACTGAAGCAGTGAGGAGCTGTCCAGGACCATCTTTTTTTTTTTAACAACACCCTCAGAATGGACCAACTTAGTCATGTAAATTTCAGTATAATTTTTTTAGAAAAAAACATCAATCAGCTTATGAATAATGCCTGCCCTGTGTATGCTTCTTTCTGACCTCAACTCTGTCAAGTGGGTTTGAGTTTATAATTACCTTGCCGCCTTCTGGCTGGCATGAAGGAGGATATTAGCTCTATGACCACCAGCCTATTAACTTTCTGCTTTCACTCAAACTTTGGTCTTCTGGAGCCAAGGGTTTTAGGGAGCCAAAGGTTCCCCATGTAAGCAGCCTGCAGATAGCACCAAGATATATGCTGTGTATAGACTTAATCTGAGACCATTTAGGGGCAGAATATCTCTCTTTATAACAGGGAAATGAGAAGTTTAGTAGGCCTTCAACATTACTCACTACCACAGCTACCACCTTCACAGCAGAATATCACACACTGAGAACGACACCGCTGTTTTACTTGCCCTGTGTGCAGAAAAGGGGCAGATTCTCACACCAAAAGTTTCCCAAAAGCACTGGTCTGAGGGGTTCTATTTGTAGAGCCACACACTAATACTGTCAAATATACACCACAGGATTGTTCTGTGGAGCCTATGAAGTTGCTTACAGACTGCACACTTTGCTACACGTAAAAGTCTGTCAGTATTTGCATTTCACTCCACTGTAGTCAGACATTCACAATAACTGCAGTAAAATTTAAGTTTGTGGTAAAGCAAGCTGAAACCACTCACACAGATACATCAAGGACATTTTTTCAAGTAACATTTCAAGGGAAAAAACAAATTCTCTTAACGACACTGCTTGCAGATGAACACTCACTTAAATAATGCTCATTTATAGAAGGAAATACCCTTATCAAGTACATCCAGTAAGCTGATAATCTCACCTGAATTTTCCTCTACTTGATTTTTCTATTTTCTTAAAGCTTTCCGAGTAAAATGAAAATTATAAAGGTTAAAACCTGGCTAATACACACTGCTTTCAACAATACAAAGTATGAGTTTTCTGTGGTTTTTTAAAGCTCTGATACTCATTTGGCATCTATAGATACTGGATTCATATGAATGACTACAGGAACGCCAAAGGGGCCATTATCTTTTTTTTTGTTGCATCAATAATCCACACACAAGGAGAGAATTTACACAATACAGTACAAGGACTCTATGGGAACACTGAAAGAAAAACACTTCCACATGACTGTGCTTCAAAACCATGGATTTACCTGTTATGTTTTTAAGTGCTTAATGCTAATCTGCCCATTAGAAACTAGCACCCAACTAACTGGTTAGTCTTTAATTGTATAAAAAGCAACCATGAAATACAACATATCCCATACAGGAGAACTCATTGTCTATTTCATAGGATTATGATGAAGATTCATTGATATCTGAAGTGCTTGAACGTATGTTAAGTATTTTTCTATGGATTTTGATCTAGCAGTGTTCGACCCTGGCTAACTGGCTAACTCAAAATACAGTTGGTAAGAGTTTCTTCCTGGCTTTATTCAAGCACATGCGGATTCAGAGAAACTCCTCTAAGCATCCCGAGCTCCAGGCCTCCTGACGGTGGGCATTAGAGCAGCCTCAGGACTATTGCTGAGCAACACTAGCCTCCAAAAAGTCATCCTTCAAACAAGAACAACTGAAGCACGGCAGTGTTCTGGCTCTTGCCTTCATTTCATTAGCCCCCCCCAGCCCCCATCCTTCCTCCCGTGCCAGGATTTGTATGGTGGCAACAGAAAACAAACAGATGGGCTAAAGCCCATCTGACAAAGGGACCGGGAGGTGGTTTCCTTATGGTTGGTTCCTGCCCGCTGCCACGCTTACCTCACTTCTCAGTTTGAGGACAAAAAGAATTACCTCTGCCTTTCTTGTAAATTTTAGAGGATACAAATTAATTGAAACATAGCAGGAATATTGGTTTTATGGGTTTATTTTTCATTCATAAACCCAAGCGAACCTATAGCATCACAATGTAAAAATAATCCTATTTATTATAACAGTTTTAAGTTTAAGGCACAACATGATGAGCTGCAATTACTAACTCTGTGGCAGGCTTCCTGCACTTGCTTCTGTAAGTCACTACATTTCTTCTCAGCCCAAGATTTTGCCTAATCTACTCTCCTAGCTCTCTCGGTTCAAATTGTTAAATTATCTTGGGAAAAAAAAGACAGCCTGGATATTTGCCCAGGATCTACCTTACGAGGAGTACTATTTGCTACTATGACACTAATTACTAATAAAAAAACACAGGCTAGATTTTACCCCGTCTACTTTCAGCAGTCCCCATTTTGCCCACTTCCTGGCTCCACAGTTTGTGCCTGTCTAACTGTGGCACTGTGGCAGGGCTGCAACAGGTGCTAGAGCAGCACAGCCCGCTACGGGAGCGCACACACACACACACACCAGAGAGATGCACTGCTAGGTGGAGATATATTTAACGTCAGGAAACAATGATTTTGTGATAAAGAAGATGGACTACATGACTGTAAACATTAAGTAGTATTTTCAACTGAGCTGCTCTTAATCATGAGAAATGTATTCTGGCCTTATTTTACCATCTGTACACCCTTAAAATAGTAGGGGGTAAGAGATCAAGCAACGACGTTTCCACCCCTCAGTTTTCTTTTGAGAAGTGAAAAATGCATTTCACCCTAGTTCTGGTGCCAGGCATCGAGTTGTTTGCTATCACAGAATTTCATGTCAGATGGAGGACACTGAACTGTGAATTTCTAAACCTAGAAATATATTTTCAATGTCTGTGAAGCCCAAAGCAGCTGTTAAACCTCTGCATGCTGACAATAACTTCATACCTGTGCTTTGACAGAGCAGGGATGGAGACATACCCCAAAAGACATGGATTTCCGAGCAGGCATCAACCACCTTTGGGAGCAGGGCTTGGAAAAAAAACCCAAAGCAAACAAAACACACACACCCGCCCCCCAAACCAAACAAAAAACCCCACAAATAACAAAGGCAAGTAACTGGTGAAAAAAAAAAGCAGGCCTCACCACTTCTGAATGCCCAGGACTCAAGTCTGAACCGTCCTGCGGGCCCTGCACCTCACAACACCAGCTGCACTTTTACAGTTCAGGTACCCAATAAAAAAGCGTAGAGGAAAAAGCATTCATGATGGGTACACCAGTTGAAGTTACACTGATGTACAATCACAAGGGATATGAAAAGCCCAAGAGATCGTAACAATGGCGATTAAAGTCAGCATTTCTCCCTCTCCTCCCAACTGCACCATACCTCTCAGTGCAGCACTTTTTCTGTGGTTGACAACATAGCAAACATACCCAAGGAAACACAACCTCGTAAGAAGAAAGTGTCATCCTTTGAGACCTGATGTCAAGTGAATGAACATTCATTCAAACAACCATCTGTTATATCTACATGTTGCTGTAGTAAATCTGTTTTAATAGAGAACAAAAGGCTGCAAAAAATAAAATCTAGGCTGGCTTTTCAATTAGTCTCTGTTAAATGGGCTTCCTTTATTTTCAGTTTGTATCCTGAAAGCCACAGCAGCCACACAACATGTAGTAGCTGATGTGGTGTGCAACCTTGACTTACTTTTATTCTGTAAATGCATGCACTTCTAGTACCTTTTTTTGGGGGGGATGTCTGTGCTAATTTCCACCTGAAATAAATATTTGAACACTTAACCCTGACTTTCAAAGCTCCAGCAACCCACATCTTGAGTATATCATCAGAATGGGGGGGTGGGGGCAGGGAAGGCTCCCGGTGCTGACTGATAAGATTTTTGATATTGCCATGCTTCCCTTTTACTAATTATGCCCAGATTGCTCATCATGCCAGATACTGTTTATGCTAGGAATTTTCTACAGCATACCTCAGGGGCAAATTGCCTGTAGTGGTGATCTGGGAATTCTCTATAGCCCACTTTAACAAACAAACCTCCAGTATTCCTCCACGTCACATCATTCAACTCACTTGCTGAATCTTCGGCATACTTTTCGACTGAGCTCACTTCAGCTACCCAGAGCAGGGTATTCCCTGGCACACCGATCCTTTATTGCTGCCTCTAGAGCGCAATACACTCTCTGACCCCTTGATCCTGCACAAGCTAAGGAAGCACAGTAGTTTTAAGTCATTAGGCTGTTGATAATGAAAGCCCTGGAGGTAAAAGCCATCAAGGCGAAAGCCCTTGTGCTGGACAGCAACGTTTGCATGAGATTTCATGTAAATTGCACAAACATTTACAGTTATTGTCAATTCCTTCTCTGCTGAAGTCAGTTACCCACGACCTTGTGTATTTTCCACAGATAAATAAATCTTTCACAAGTGGATGCTATTGCCAGTAAGTTTGGAATATTTATGCAATTTCAATTGGTGGGCTGCTTTTACCACACGACATACTCCAGGTGTGTGACCTGAGAAGCTGTTCAGGTACACACCAGAACTGCGCATTGACGACAGGACCAGAAAATTACACGAATCCCCATCCTGTAACATCTTCCTGTGACACCTACCGCAACTGCTACCGACTATCGCCCTTCCTCTTTCAAACATTCAGCATTTGGCACGCTGGCTGCTCACCGAACAACTCCTAATTCTGTTTTTGATCCAGAATATGCCTACGAGGAGCGGTGAGGCTGCAGGGTGGCAGTCCTGCTGCAGCGGGGTGCAGCACTGTGCTGACAACATGGGCTCTCCTGGCACCCTCGGGGCCCTCAGCCCAGCGCAGCGATGGCTGGTGGGACAGCCGGGGCCATGGCTCCACTACTTACGCTCCCACGGAGACACTGCACCAGACACCAGCTTCTCCAGTTCCCATGTGTGAAGACACTCCAAGAAGGGAGTTTTTTCAGAAGGGAATACGTGAGGGAGGCAATGTCGGGGTCAGAAGCTACCAGCAGTCCCACTCTGGTGCCGTGCGAACATCTGCCCTACCCCTGACGGTAGGCACGCGGTGTGAAGTAAGGAACGAGGTGCGAGGCGGCCGAGGGTTGTGTAGGCCCCACGGCCCCACCATGGCACAGCCATCAGCGGGCACTGGCCTGGCAAAACCCGCGACAGTGCCCCGCAGGCGCCGGCAGGCTGGGAGCAGGAGCCCGTCGGGACTCGGGCTCAGCCGGAGGCCGCGGCGGAGGGAGGAGGCCGTGAGTCGGTCCGGGCCGAGCGGCCGTCGAGGGCCACCCCCCCCGCCCCGCGCCGCCGCTTTGTCCTTGCCCGGCCCGGAGCACGCGCGCCCTCGGCCGCGCCGGGAGAGCGCTTGCGCGCACC
>VZTU01013285.1:363226-379557 GCA_013400835.1 Zapornia atra
GTCGGCGGAAAAATGTCGGTCTGCCTGGTGGAGCTGCGCGGGGAGCGGCGCGGGGAGAGCTGTGCAGAAGGTGCAGTTTGAATTATGCTTCTTCCCCCTCCGGCAGCTCTGTGGTGGCCAAATGCAGTTCTCGCTGCTGGCCATGTAAATAACCGGGGCTGCTGCTGCCCGAGTTGCGTTAGATGCATCTTGGGGTTTTTCCCTTTTAAAAATAAAAACCCACCCCAACAACACCCGCACCACCAAAACCCCCTCGTCTCCGTGTGGTTCCCCCTGCCTCCCCCCCCCTCCAGCCCAGCCCTTTAAATGCACAGAGCAAGTGTACATTTCCATCTGAAATCAACCCAAGTGTTATTGGCAATATATTTTCTCGAGGAGAGGGGGAGAGGGGGGAATCTGGCGTTTGGACCCAATAAAATGCTCTGCTCCAGTGTAAATATTTACAGGGTATTAGTGACTTTTTAAAAAACATTTTCAGTGAGGTCTGTTATTTACAATGTGTCATAAGTTATTAATGTTCATTGCCTAAGTACCCTACTAAATCTGTCTCATGCCTTAGAACAAAGTCGACAATTGGCATATTGTTTAAAGTATGAAAAAAATGCAAGTGGGTTTAAAAATTGGAAATATCTCTATTTTCAGAAATGTAAGTGTTGCTTTGTAGCTGTCAAACTGCAGCCCTTGGGGACGAGGCAAAAAAGGGTATTTTGGTTAATTTCTCAGTGAAACGGAGTTGTCACTGTTTCACGTGCTCTCTGGAACTTGGGGAATGGCAAGAGAGAGGTCCTGCCTGTTGTATTAACTGCCTCTTCTCCTTCCCCAAAAAAGTTCCCCACGATGTCCAGTGATAGGCAGAGGTCAGATGATGAAAGTCCGAGTACCAGCAGCGGTAGTTCAGATGCTGATCAGAGGGATCCACCTGCACCTGAACCCGAAGAGCAGGAAGAACGAAAACCCTCTGCCACCCAGCAGAAGAAGAACACCAAACTGTCCAGCAAAACTACTGCTAAGCTATCCACTAGTGCTAAAAGGTAAAGGCGACAGTAAAACATTCTGTAGTGGCTTAACGCAGTATTTTGAGTCATGGTATTTGCACTGCACTTTTCAAGGCACTTTTTGTGTAAGGCGCTGTGGAAAAGAGGGAAGTACCAACTTTTGTAGTGCAGGAGCCTGCCAGGCAGTATCTTCATTACTCCAGGTCTCATTGGGGTAGTGATTACACAGACTTGTCGTATGTCTTTTGAATTGTTGTTGGAGAAGTTGGTAGCTTACAGGCTGGTGGAGGGGGGGAGGGCACCTAAATGCATTTCATATTTGCAGAAGTGCAGGAGAGCGTCAGCTTTGGCTAACTTTTTCAGAGTGAGGTGTCCATGCCTGATTGGTACAGGGTGGAGTCCTCCCGGCGTGGATTTTATTATGGTCTGTAGACTGATGACAAGCTGTGCTCTTTAATTAAAGAAGTCGTAAAACCCCAGTGGCTTCGGTGGGGCCTTAAGACTGGCTTTTCATGTCAGTGCACTGGAGAGCCTTGATCACCTTGAAGGAAAGGTTTCATTCTGCAGTTCCTTCAGGAGAAACGTAGGCAAGTTTTCTTCCTTATGATCTGTGGATTCAAACCATGGGGTTCCACAGGTTGCTTCTACCTTTAACTATTGAAATCCTCAGAAACCTTGTTTAGTTACAGCCCTTGTATTTTTACTTGCATGTAAGGTTACTGGCAGTCCAGCTCTCAAGACACACACTCTGGTAATTTTCTGTTAACTTCAGCTGTGTGAAATAATCAAACTTTAAATCCCTTGATTCTGGTGATCTTCAGGCATGAAATGTAACTTTCCCGGGAGTTGCTGTTCTTTACAAACATTTACAAATACCTTGTAGCAAGCAAAGCTGTAGAGTAGCTGGAGTGGCTTCAAGTTTTGCTTATTCAGTGTGAATACTGTCGTTCTAACTTTTAGAAACACTGGTAATTTGGTATTGGACTTAAGTGCAGTAAATACTTTTTGAAATGTGTTAAAATTGCTGCAGAGTATGTCAGAGTGGCTTTGATGACTTCTGAGCTCGTTAAAGAAACCCTTTGAAGTAGGGCTGGCTAAAGAAAGAGGAGTTCTGGAACTACTGTGTAGGCTTGGTAATTTGCTATTACTTTTCTTTTTTGAAAAGCCTGAGATGGAGGCTTTCGAGGCTGAGTTTCCCCCCTCTTGCCTTTATTTCACTTACTTGTTGCAAGTCTAACTCCGTACATCTCACACAGCTCAGTCATCTGACCAAACTTCTTGGTACTAGTGCAAGGGTGTGCAGAGCAGTTTCTGTTAGCTCATATTTTAACACTTGCTGCTCACATGAAACTCACGGTCCTGCTCGTACGGGTTGTGTCCCGAGGAGAAGTCTTGTTTGAGGTTTTTAAGAGGGATTTGCCGTGCGTCTTTGGAAATGACAATTGAACAAACTGTGAAACTGACAAGAAGTTCTTGGTGTTGCTGTTCTGGATCTTAACACCTTGGGAATGGTTGTAATGGAGTGAAGCTAACCACAGAGTATTTCAAGTTACCGCAATGTTTTTGGTCGTGTAAATACAGCTACTGTATAAGGTTGGGGAAGCAAAGGCAGCAGAAGGTGTGGAGAGAAGCAGAGTTGGTCCAGAGAGGTTATTCCAGTAACAGAGGCAGCCTGGCAGATCTGCAAATCCACTTTTTAAACACACCGCAAAGTAGTAGGTGAAATACTGTGAAAAGAGCGTGCCTGCTGCCAGTGCAGTTCACTTCTTCAGCCTCAGTCCCGGGTCCGTAGCGCTGGTTTAAAGTCACTGTCAAATCTCCTGTGCAGCCCCCCCCTTGCCTCATTTGCATATTAGCTTGAACAGAAAATCTCTCTGGTAAAAAGTGCTCGGATGTGAAAAAGAGTGACTGCTCTGAATACTTGTGGGAGATTGCTACCCGACTCGGTTGTAAGTGTGCTGTTTGCATACAGCGTGGAGCAGGAAAAAAGCTGCAAAGTTTCTCAGCTGTGGGATTTGGGTTATGCCTCTGAGAACAAAGAGGAAGCAGCCATGTTAGCATTACTGAAGGCAAAGCCAATCTTGCATTTAACTGCATGGTGGTAGAGGGCAGTGTAATTCCCTGATTTATTCTATAGACTATCTCAAATGCTTTGTGTCTGTTCTCATTTCACCAACAGAATCCAGAAGGAGCTAGCTGAAATAACCCTTGATCCTCCTCCTAACTGCAGGTATGTAACGGCTTCTTCAATTGTGGACGGTGGTAGGAGATTAATGTGCTCAGGCTAACAAAAACGGGAAGCTTAGTGTTTACGACTGGTGGCTGCCAGACAGAAACTGCGTGCAGCAGATTGAACAAGCACAGGGAAGGTTTGATACTGAAGTTTGCTGTTTTGCCTGTGTGTTGGAGGCGTAGTCATTAGTGATTGATGTACATAGTAAAGTGTATTTGGTTTGGTTTTTCGTAGCTGGTCACTGCCTTGGTGAAACATTAATTATATGAACTTCAAAACAGGCTGAAGCTTTCAACTTGGCGTCTGTGTGTAGTTTGAATGGGTTTTTTGAGTGCTGGGTTTATAGAGTTATCACTTCATTCTGAAGTAAAGGTAAAGAGCCATATGTGGTTTTTATATGCTTTCTTGTAGTAATGGTTAGATAAGCTGAAATCTTAACTTTAAATGTATGTGTCCGTGGGTCAAAGTTGTAGTCTCTTGACAGGGAATGTTTTTAAGGCAGTTCCCTCCTTGGGAGACACTTCTGCTGGGTTTTAGAAAATGAAATTATAAGCTTGGAAAACAGGGGGATTTAGTCTTTGATAAAGTGATGATCTGTGTGCAAGTTAAATAGTGGCATAGCTAGCTAATTTCTTTGACTCTTTTGCACGTTTCATGTTTGTTTAAAGAATGCATAAAAATTCTCATTAGCTGTGAGCACCCAGTGTTCAGATTTGCGGTAAAGCTGCATTTAAACGATGTTACTTTCATGTGATGCATTTCAATATCTGCAAGGTATCTTCAGATAAACAGCTCGTGTGTAGCAGCGAGCCTTGTACACACTTAAAAACAACCCTGGAAGTGCGCTCCGATTTTATGTTGGAATTGTTTGGCTTTTTGCTTAGTTGGAAAGGTTTGGTGCAGGTCTTGTGAGTTCAGTAAAATGTGACTTGTTCTCCTGTCTGACTAGTCAGTGAGAGTGAGGGACTGACCAGAGCTGTGTTTACTGAATTCATGGTAGAGGGGTCTTACTCCGAGCGCGCTGTTGTAGGTTGCCTATAGCAGCAGTCTGGTGTATCTGCGTGCCGGGTCCGTGGCTCTCCCTCTTCAGTGGAGGTGAGCTCTGTTGAGACAGCACATGTCTGTCAGGTTTGGGTTGGGGTTCTGTTGGGTTTGGGGTGGGGGCGGTGTTTAAATAACCATTGTAAATAACTTTTAGTAAATTACTGGGATCTAGCCCCATGTTGGTCACGCACTTCATACTGGGGCTTGGTAGGAGGGAAAGTGTTTAAAGAAAATAGAACACCAAGACTTTGGGGTACAGTTGCTAAAAAGGTAACTGTAGCAGCTTCAGGTATAGCAAGTTGCAGCTTGGCTTTTAGAAAGAGTAGCTTTTCCCACCTCCCACTCTCCCAGTAGCAGGTGATACTTAGCTCCTTGGGAAAGCATGCTGCTCTCGTGTTAGCACAAGAGTATTGTGGAGAGCTTTGCTTGTGAGCTGGTAGTACCAGATGCCCAGGGATGCTGTTGAGAATGATGAAAAACCCCCAACGTGTCTAAAATTATTCAAGTTTCTCTCCTACAGAGCGCAGGGGAAAAGATTATTTTTTTGGCAGGGAGGAAGCCAGTGCTTCTGGTCCCATAAGTATTTTTAAGAGGAATTTAACCCTTTTACTCAATAACAGCTGTTTGATGAGTGCATTTTTACCTTTTCCAAAATGAAAAAATATTTACAAGAGATATTGGCCTCTTGTGACAGAAGTTCTGGGTTTTCAGGATGAACAGTTTGAACAGAGTTTCAGTGCCCAAAGGATTACCGTTACATTGGAATTGACTTGTTAGAAGGAGCCTTTCTGTTATCAGGAGGTAAATGCAGCAGCGTGTTCTGTGCAGAGCAGTTGAAGCTTGTAACACGCTTCCGTACAGGGTGTAGTAGCACAGATTAGGCAACAGACTGACACAGCAGGCATAGGACACCTTTTCATTGCTCGCCATGCAACGAGCAGCAGAATGCTACTTTTTACATTTCTCGTAAAAGAACAAGAATTTGTGTAAAAAACCCAAACAAACCCCTTTTAAAATCCTGTATAAATTGGGCATATTCACACGTGCTTTAGAAATAAAAACCCCTTGTGCCGTAAGTTCTCCACAAAAGATTTCTTTATGCAGTGTAGTTTCTCCTCCAGTTCTAGAGCACACCCTTATCATTTGCAGTCCACATTTTGCAGGCTTCACAAGAGTAAAACTGCCAACTGATGCTCTTGTGATAGTCCTCGTTACTTGGCTATGTAAGTGATAAAAAAATTAGCAATTTTTAAAATATGATAATGGCACATACAAAACATTTAATGTTACTTTAACAGGATACAGTACAAATATTGAAGAGTAGGTTGAACTCTCTCATATCATGTTAAACACTGATGGCTGCTGCCACTTCTCACCTGCCGGTGTAGCTGTGTGTGGTGTTGCTCCATCAGTGTGATCTGAGGCTGATTTAGTTACTTTAAAATGACACTGGCTGGTTTCACTGTGACTCTCAGCCGAAGGAGGTATAGGTTTCCTCAGCAGTTACATTTCCCACAGTCCCATCTATTGCTCTAACATCTGTTTTATATGATTCCAGAGCCCTGAGAGCACCCCGTTCCTGGGTGTGCTGAGCAGGCCTGGGCTGCATGTTAACTTCTGGCTTAGGCAGCGGGGTAGCAGAATGACAGGCACAGTAAAAATGTCTAAATAGCAGTTTTTTGCTCACTTGTCTCAACAGTAGAGATTGATTTCTGATTCTGTTAATTGGACAATGAACTGTTAGATAAATGGTGTTGTCATGCATCACGTCGTCATGTCTGTGAGCAGTGAATACGAACTGCATCTTGGGGGTGCCAAGTGTAAAGCTTAATATCTTTATGCTGATAGTTTTAATTTTTACTGTGCAGTAATACCCTGAATTCCTGTGATTTTGGTGTGATTTCCAAGATAGAACATTGAAACCAATAAAACTAAAGATGTTGGAGGGAAATTAAGTACTGCTTCCCCTCCTGCTCTTTCCTGTCCAACAGAAGAGGCTGAAATGAGTCAGTTACTGTCCAACATGCACTGCAGCACTAGGACAGATAGGTAAACTCAGGACACAGGTATCTGATCCTGTTTTTTCTTGCTTTTGCTGGCTTAACTCAAAGCTGTGCTACTTGGTGCAGTGTGCTGTATTTAATTTCTTTTGTGCTTTTAATAGCATAAAGCAAAGCTAAAAAGGTCTTGGCCCCATTGCTCCTAGGCAGCTCAATTTCCAACCATGGCCAAGCACTTACACGTACTTCAAGGCAGGGAAGTGTGCCAAACCCCACGTTACACATTCTCAGGGAAATGCTGCAAAGATCTTGCGCGCAGGCGTGGTAGATCTGGGCTGTGCAGATGCTCTTAAATAGGTTTGACATATCTGGAATAACTATTTTCAGTTCATGTCATAGACCTGTTCAGATGGGAGGTCACTGCTCTGTGGTTTGGGTTGTACCGAAGGCTGCTGTCTGTTCTGACCTGCCCAAGTAGGAGGCTGCAGCTCAGGTGGAGCAGGGCACAGCCGGCTCTGACGCTCACCCTGCGATTTTAGGGCTGGCAGAAGTGAGGCCGTTCCCAGGGGTGCCATGATTTATAGCAGCTTCCTTTAGCTCTTGCTGGCTGTCCTGCTGATCCACAATAGCAAAAATATGTACTCCCGGTCTTCTTTCCTCACTCCTCCTCATTTCCATTCCAAAATTAATCATTGTTCATCACCATGGGAAAGCTTTTGAAGTCCAACCCAGTATTAAGTAAATTTAGTAACACCCATGCCTGCTTAGTTTATAGTTTACAACCCATTTTACAATAAATCCAGTTTGCTATAAACTTTGTAGG
Organism: Zapornia atra; assembly: GCA_013400835.1. Lineage (NCBI taxonomy): Eukaryota > Metazoa > Chordata > Aves > Gruiformes > Rallidae > Zapornia > Zapornia atra. The sequence continues at coordinate 370,322 of VZTU01013285.1, forward strand.
AAATGAAAGCAAACACCAAAATCTGTGTACCCCCTCAGAGTTTAATTCATGTGGTTTAAAGAGAGGTGAGTTAATATAGTGCATCTTTCCCATGCAAGTGGGAGAATTTAAGCGTTTTATAGTCTGTTCTGTCAGTTGGCTTTAATCTCTTCTCTTTGTTAAAGATCAGACATCTGAGAGCAAGTGGTTAAAAAAAAAAAAAGAAGAAGAAAGGCCAGACTAAACACGTGCCTCAGAGCACTGGTCAGAGAGACAACTTTCCTCCTTTGTAGCTGCTGGGAAATGGGAATTCTTACCGAGGGAGAGCTGTTTGGATCATCCTAAAGGCTCCCTGCTCTGTCTCATCCTCTAGCTAGTGAGTGCCTGGCCTGGTAGGTCTGTTGAAAAGATTTTCCTTAATAGGGATTGCTCTTTCTTTTCAGGCCTTGCATGCTAGTGTATACTAATGTGATTTCTTGAGCAATACTACAAAAGGTAGTAGTTGATGATTTTACTGTTTGTAGCCTCTCCTAGGCTTGCAAGCAGGTTGGTAATTTATGAGTAAGTCATGTTGAAATTATATATTTAAAAATAAAACTCTGAAGTATGTGTACTGGGCACAAAGGAAGCAAGACACATAGGGGTTGGGTTTTGTTTTAATACGGGATTCTTCTGCTTCCTAAGGACTGCATTTGTCCCTTTTATTACTGCCACATCTTGGGCTAATTCTACGCTGCAGAGTGTTGCCAACCCAACCCCATGGTCTGGAGTCTGACACAAAGAAAAATGCCTGCAAAACCCTGGCAGACGAATGCTATTACTGATTTAGTTATGGACCCATGAATCCAGATGTTTGTAACTGTCTCACTGTGGTTATTACCCCATCAGCGGGGAAGCGTTGCAGTATGTATTTAAAGCAATATTGTGAAGGTATTCTTCAGACCAGCAATTTAAGCTCTTTCAATTGAGCTGTCTGAAACAATGAGGAGCAATGAACAATTGTGCTGGTGATGCAAGCTCTTCCACGTGCAGAGGTAGCACTGGATTTGAGCTAACACAGCCCTGTGATCGCAAGGAAGGTGCCACAGCTAAGCTGGTAGAAGCCTTCCTTTTGTTAACATACTCTATCTACAGTAAGGTTATAGGCAAATGTTTACTCTGCAAACAGTTGTGCCTGTTGAAGATGTTACTGCACAGCTGTGGTTTGCTCCAGTTCTGCCATGGAGGTGACTACTCCAGTCAGTAAGTGAAGCAGATTCATGTGATTACTCCATAATGCTCCCCAGGGAAGGGGGAGGGGAAAAAAAAATCATCCAAGTTTGCTTGAACAGTTTAAATAGGTGATTCAAACTAACTCTGCTGGATTTTTCCTCCCTCCCGTCTGAGTAGGAATTGTTCACATGAAGCATTTTGTCAGGCACACCAGGATATAAATAAGTCAATCCATTCCTTTGTCTCTCAAATGTAATAAGTTTCCATCTCTCCTTTGTCAAAGCCAGGCGTTAGTTCTGTTGATTTTTTCGAAATCAGTAGGAAGAGTATTCTGAATGCAGTCAGTTACCAGGCCCTACACAGTAACACAAACGTGTGCCCAAGTCTTCACATGTACTATTCTTTTTCCAGGCAACCTGTTGACTTCTCAGATCAGTGGCTGTCCCACAGTTTCATGTTTATTCTGTTAATTTCTTGTTGGGCAAATTTCTTCATATTGCTAAACACTGAGTAGAAAGATGTCAGGTTTGCTTGTTTTTACCTCTGCGTGAAAGCCCCAACTGTGATCACTAAATAGTTCCCTACAGAAGGAGAAGTTGATTAAGGTATGTAAGAGACAGTGTGTTAGGAGTTTGTGCACAAATGCCTGTGCTGAAGCTGAATGAGCAAAATTTAAGAAACATCACCCACAAACTCTGCTTGATAACGTATCTTCTGATAGTTACATTATACTTTTTATTGTCTCTCCCTGCCTGGTACTTTCTCACCACCAAGTGCAATAAATGCATGCTGCAAGAAAAGAAAGCTGAAGTTTGCAGAATGGTGGTGAGAACACAAACCCACACGATTATTTCTAACACTTCCTTCCCTATGAAGGAGTTTGCAGTTGCAGTTACAAAAATACAATGAAGAGGGTTCACAACTCCTGTAAGAACATGTTTGAAGTAGCTCTCAAGTGAATATTGAAATGCTGCTTTTTAGCGTTGTCCAGCTCCGAACAGAGCCCTGCAGTTCCTTCTAAAGCAATTCCTTCCTTGCTAGTTCCCAAACGTAAATCAGTGGCTCGCAGTGATTTACAGATATGTTTATCGAGCGATAGCCTTGATTTATCCAGAATTACTTCCACTAAGCATTTTCTTCCATTCTTTTTCTTCCTACCTCCTTTCTTACCAGAAGAGTTTAGTCTAGGTTGGAGTAGGAAGGAGCGGTGTAATTTAGCACAGCAATCAGGAGTCTGGTATTTTTGTATTTCTGTCCATTTGTAGTAACAGCCTGGTTCTGCCATCTCTAGGGGTGCAGAGTGGCTTTTACCTTATTTGCCAGTGGTCAGTGAAACTGTTTAAGGAGTAGGGATGAAACAAATTTAGAAAGGCATTTCCGTAAAACATTTAAGTGTAAAGTAGAGCTAGAGAGCACTGTTATTTAACATGTTTTTATTAACAAAATGCAACAGTGGAAGATTGTGTAACTCCTGAATGTTTTGAATTGTGAGAATATTTAAATTACTCTCTTTTAAATTGAGAGGAGGTGATGGATTCACTAACTCAAAATGTCTCGAGTTTATGGGTTTTTTCCCCTGTTCTAGTATCGACCACTTGCAAGCTATAAACCAAGGGTTTTTACCAGCCCACTCCGCCCCCAAATTTCTCATGCAAGTAATCTCAGTGGCATAATTAAGACAGGGTTATGCAACACAAATCAACATACCTACTCACAGGGGTACGTTTTCATGCCTGTAGATTTGCAGGTGAGGCGTTTGTGTGAGCAGTGTCCACAGTGCTGTTGTATGTGCTCTTAAATGCCTGTGCATTAGTCAAAAGGTCGTATAAATCTTCTCCAGTCTTCATTAGCATTACTGTCAAAATGAAACAAAAATAAATTATGGCTGTCTATCTACTCTAGAGGTGTAGAAATAGTTCAGACACTCTTCACTCAGCTACTGGTGTTAGAGAACTGACCCTCTCATTATGTCTACCTTTTATCCGGAAACAATAGAAGAGCTTGAGCCAGAGCAGTTTTTTTAACAATTCTTTAAGCATTGTTGTGCAAAAATTTGTGAAAACCACAAAGTAATGTGTCCTCAGACTTCAGGAAAAATCTACTTTTCAAGTATCCGTTTGTATAACTGTACAAGGCCCTTCAGGCCCTGTGATAAAGCTGATGAAAATACGCAGAGTATATATTTCTTTTTACACTCAAGCTCTGCATTGCTCACCACTGCCAGCCTGTCATACTTTGCCCTGTGATAAACAGTATGTCAGGCAAGGGCCTAGCACACTGAGCGCTTCCCCATCAGGCCTACTTGGCTGTGTCTATCAGTTACTCTTCTTTGATTCCATCTTTACAGGCTCGGGGCATGTAATTTTAATTCAAATTAACCAAGTGCAAATATAAGGGAATCAGCTAAACTACATTAAACCCCTTACTTTAAATGAGTTGGCTACTTTGCGTAACACCGATGTGGGGAGATTTCCTGGAGCTGGTGTGAGGAGGACTTGCATAGGAGTGGAACATTGTGAAACAGGTAATACAGGCATCATGCAGAATACCTTGAGCATGTTTTCTGAGTTCAGGGCTAGCTAGGCAGGAGCAAGGATATCCAGCTGCCATCTAGGACAGGAGCATGCATACCATTAAGCCAGCCAGGAACTATGCTGAAACTCTAAATTGATGCCTTATTTTGAGCCAGTAACTGCTAGTGATAAACGAGTCCTAGCCTGCTTGCATTAATTTGGATTAATTTTCTCTGTGCAGAGAGTGCACTATACCGTTATCTAATTCAGAACTGTGGCTGAAGCAGTTGTTAATTCTATAGCACTTACTGTAAAACAGACTGGCCAGATCTTTTAGGAACTCACATACAGATTTAGTTCACGGTGTTGAAACTACTGTTGTAAGCATCACTTTCAGAAGTAAACGAGGGTAGAGATTGCCTTGATGACACACCAGGGTGACCTGTAGTTACCAGGTAGTAAGTTTCAGGTTGGAAGAACTTGTAGAGAGGGTCTGCAGAGGCCCATCCTACAGTCATTAGTAACTGATGTTTTCGTTATTGACATAGATCCTGGACTAGAGCATGTAAATATTGCATTTGCAGGTAACAGTGAGGAGGAAGGGGTTGTAGGTACAGTGGAGGAGGGCAGGACTAGAATGTAAGGTGACGTGGACAAATACAGTAAGTGTCCTTAAAAATAGCATGTAATTGAATAGTAAGAACTGCAAGACACAGCACTTTAGATCAGCTGCACAAATCCATCGGGAAAATAAGACTGGATGAGGAGCAGTTCTTCAGAAAAGGTGTAGCCACTCTGAGGATGGTATGCTTTCCAGGAATCAACAATATAAGGCCACAGCAAGAGAAATAAATAGAGCAGTCATAAATGGGTGATGTATTTTTTTAAAAAAAAGGAAGTGTTGGAGACATGGTATATAAAGTCATTTTGTTCCTTTCAGCACTAGTAAAGACCAGCTGGAGTACCTTATACAGTTTGAAGCACAGCACTGCAAAGGGATGTGGGCTAGCTGGAAAGAATGCAGCCTAGAGGAAAGAAAGATTCTCTTTGAATGCAGAAGAAAGTTTGTCCTGGTCCTGTCTGGTAGTTGCAAACAGCATCTGAAGTTGCCATTGCAAAGACCTAATTAAGACATGAGTAGTACCTTAGCTGTAAAGACAGTAGGTGTAAGGAAGTGGGGGATCTGCATCACCAGAGGTTTTTAAGAACAAAGTTCAGACAGATAACTGGCAGGAGCAGTTTTTCACAGTTGATTCTATCTCTAAGCAGGAAATGGACTAAGTGACTTATTCAGGACCAGTTTGACTCAATCTATCTGTGATTCTGATTTCAATTACAATGTTAAAGGAAAGCTCATCAGGAAGTGATTTTCCCCTCATTTAAAAACTGTATTTTAATCAAGGTTTTGTAGTATAACCACTCTGGAAAATACACAGGTACTGTGATTTCAAGCAACAACAGTAACAGCAATTATTAAGAAAGTCACTGGAAATGCACAGGTTTTTTCCTGTTCTCAATTAAAAAAAGCAAATGTGTAGTGATTTTACTGCTGATTTATTATATTCTCTTTCCCGCCACTCCCACCTTGGGCTTTGTTAATTTTGGCTCCAATCCTACTGTCCTTGCATAAAGGTGTCCCGTTCTGGTAACTAGAAATAAGGTAGGCACTTGCCATCAATTCTCTAGTGGTGTATCACCTTTGTGAGAAACTCATGGCACTGGTTGTGCAGGAGATCTTGATTTTTTGTATTTCATGTGCTCTGTGCTTGGATACCCTGCTTGTGTTCCTCAGGCATGTAAGCACCTCTAACGCAGAGATAAACAAAAGCAAGGCACATTTTTTCCCTGCTTCGTAGAGGCAGTTTGCAGTAGATATGCAAGCCCTAATGCATCTCTGTGCAACACCCCAAATGGATCCAGGCACATCAGAAAACAGTTTTATAGCAGACTGCCTCTGACCATGGATCCTATCTCTAAGCACCCTCTGGAGTCAGGGCTCAGAAGATTGTAGTGAAAATGTAAGCAGCCTGGCAGGTTTCCAGCTGATGAGTTAATGCTGCTATAAACTTCAGTAGTTCCTCTCAGAGGCATGCAGAAGGGTGCAGGCGCTGGGAAGGTAGCCAAGGAAGGCAAAGAGCAGACGGCAAAGCGAAAGGCCAGCCTCAAGGATTTGCAATGCGATTGTCTTTGAGGTGGGTTCCTCCCTTGCCAGAAACCCTTCGTGCAGCTTCAGTGGCAATCAGGAAGCAGAGGTGCGCGTTCGGTGCGGAGCAGCCTGACGTGTGGAGGCTTGGTTAGCATAGCGTGAGCAAGGGTGGCTGTGCCCAGCACTTGAGCCACCCCGTGCCTGGATTAGCAGTACAGGGTGCGCTGAAAGCCAGGGCTTCTCAGTCATGCCAGGTCAGTTCATTGGGCTTGAAGCTGCACTTTAGGTTTGAACTCAGGCCATCATTTCACTCCGAACCTTAGACATGGATGGAAGTTGCCAAAACATCGAAGACAGAGCAAATCAGTAGGGCATCATCAGGTCAGATTCCATGGGACAAATGGAAAACAAGCAGCAAAGAGAAACACTGGTGTTTTCCTTTCTGTAAGAGAAGGTTAGCAGCAGAACACTATTTTTGTTTCCAATTTAAATAAAGCTTTTAGATCTTAAATGTTTGAGTAGAGTGAGACTGAGGGGAAAAAAAGTGTTAAAATAGATGAGTAGCTATGCAATAGGAGATCTGTTCAGCCATGGTGATACTTGCAGTGAAGCTGCAGCTATTGTAGCAGACAATGGACAGCCAGATACCTCCCCAAACACAAGCACCTTTTCTAACAAAGGACTTGTCTGCTGTGCAGTCACTGCCTGGGGTGTTCTCATACTTTAACTTGCTTTTGTCCTTCCCTGGTATCTCAACATCAGAAACCTCATCCAGGCTGAAGGATCCACAGGACAGGTGAAGTGATGCAGGGATGGTTAGCTGACATTCAGCTCTGTTACTGTACATCTGTGCCCGTCCTAACTTGTTCATAGATATCCAGGGCATATCTGTGTCTGCTTCATTAATATCCATGGCAGAAGCTGCAGTGAGACATTACAGATTTAGTGACACCTCCCTCTATGGACCCTGAAGGGTGCAGATACACCAAAGCCTGGTTTTGTGTTCAGTTTTGGACTTCAGTATCTCAGGGAAAAAAAAGAGATTTGGTTTAATTTCTATCCTATAAAGCAAAAGGAAAGAGAATTCTTAGACTAAAATCAACTTCTAATGAGTGCTGTAACAAACACTGTATTCCCATGGAAGCAAATTTAAGTGATGTAAGTTACACAGCACAACCTGCTGTGTGTTAAGCATAGTCTGAGTGATGAAACTGGTGCCTTAAATGAAAGCTGGAAATACTACAGAAACTAAAATTCTACAAGCCTGATTAAACAGTAATCAAATCTGAGAGGGTAATCTTCACATTATAAACTATCTGAAGCACAATCTATGGTTGCAGAAGTGTCTGGCTGTCTGGAGTAGATAAGTTTGTATGATCCCCATACACATTCTGTACATCCAGGTAGTGCCTGGCTGCACATTCCTCTTCCTCCAGAGAGTGTGGGGTTTACTGGAGTAGCGTGAGGAGTTGCAATAGCAACCCGGCTATCTCGGGTTTTGAGTTTGGTTTGCCTGTGTTTTGGTTTGGTTTTGTTTGGGTTTTTTTAAAGTAACAGAAAGCAGAATTACAGCTGGTGTACTTATTTATACTAGAGCAAACACACAGTAGCTTAGTTTTTTTTTTTAAAAAAAGATACAAGTACTAAAGCAAAAGGAACATCACCAAAACAGAGCAGTAAGAGAGCAGTGTTTTGTTTGATAATATGCAGTACCAAACCTTCAATAGATCAATAAGTGGTAAAATCAATTGCTTTCTAGAATCTCTGAGAACAAATATGGTGGAAGTGTTTTTCTTGCAAGTGTCTCAGTTGGCTGTTTGTTTTTCATGGTCATACCACAGACTAGCATTCTTTTACGTCTTTGGGTTTTGTTAAGCCTGCTTGGGTTTTCTCTGTTAAGAACAGAAGAAACAAAACCATTTCTTCTCAGTCCGAAGGCAAGCTCACAGTAGCAGTTGTCAATACTCCACCAGCTCTTGCAGGCTGAGCGCTGTGTGATTATCCTGGATACAAAGGGCGTTCTGGGTATGGTTCCCAGGCAGTGACAAGCGTGTCTTACTGGAAACTAGTGAAGGTGGGGTCAGGGGTGGAGGAAATAGAGACATGAGCTGTACTAATCAGATAAATGTGTTGTCATCACCTTATTTTCTTTCTGTACAGAAAGTGAGCTCTGTAAGAATATGCCTTCAGTTAGACTAGGATAATTCTGATCTGGGCAGGAGGAACTGGGGGTTGTTACTTCCCATGAATGGCTCTTGTTTGTCTTTTGTTTGATTTGCTATGCTTTACATACAGGGTCTGAATAAACTTAGTTTGGCCTGGCATTGTGTGATGATGACTTACAGTTCTCTCTAGGTTCTGCAAGTTGGTGCCAAGGTATAGAAGCACCTGTGAGATGTTTTGAGCTTTTTCTGTGGAACCATGAGTTACAGCACTGAGGCTGTAGTTACCAAGTGTGTAAAGCTGTTTTCAGTCGTAGATTCTTTAAAAAGTATTGAGGGGAAAACTCCCTGAAGTTTGGGTATTTTTCCTTTTTAACAGTTAAAAGGGTTGCTACTTTAGGCGCTTTCCATTAGGCATTGTTGGCTGGAGAGATGTAAAACATTTCTTCTGATTTAGCTCACCTTCTTCACCTTTAGCCTTCAATGCCCTCCGACACAAGCAGCGAGAAATCCCGTTACTCTTGGCTTGTTACTACAGTTACCAGGTGTTCTCAGACTCTCCTTGAAGTTTCTTTCTGTCACTGTCCTAAGGGGAATAGCTGGTTGCAACAAATTCTCCTGTGGAGTAGGTCAAATGCGTTTGCTGGTTGTTTCTGCTAGGTGATCACTAGTAAAACAGTTACGTGCTGACATTTTAATTCTCACACTGTGATTTTTATAGAAAACTTCTCATTCCCTGGGTCCTTATCCCATTTAAGCATGGGGGGAAGTTCTGTAGTCTGAGGCAGAGGAAGCTTTTCTAGCCTAGAAATCAGAAACCTAAAATAGTCTTTTCTTGCAAATACCTGGGCTGTATGCAACATTAGCCACATAAATCCTTGAACTTAGGACCCAGCTGTCTGGATTTCTTGGCTGCCCAGTTTGTATGGCTGCAGGCTCATCCCATCATTGAGCACCCTGATCTGGCACTGCCGACTAGAGCAGCCCGAGTCCCAACAGTTGGGAGGACTGTGTGGTGGCAGGTTATTCCCCTCTAACTGGTACCTGCACCTTCTTCAGGCTGCCCAAGTACAGGACTGTGCCGCTCCGTGAATCAATGTGACTCCTCATCCTGTGGGATGCTATTTCGGCCATTTGCATCTCCTCTGTGTGCTGCTTTGTGGTGGTAGCTGAGGAGTGGGCTCTGCTCCATATTGGAGCTGTAAATGGCTACTGCCCAATTTT